>JASAOG010000410.1:0-77500 GCA_030265305.1 Biomphalaria pfeifferi
GCATTGAGTTTTTTCGAAGATTGGTGTGTTCAAGATTATGTTTCTTTACTTTGCCGGGAGAGACAGGAAGATAGTTTTTATTCTTACGTTTAAATAATGATTTATATATTGAGCCTAGTTCATAAAAGAAAAAGTGTTAATGTATATCATACAATATATACTGTTCTAAAACTAGTTGTTGTTTTGTTTCTACTTACCACGAATTTATCCAAAACAAGCTACTGTGAGTTCTCATTTCATTTCACTGTATGTCTGTAATATGTACTGTTGTATGTACTGTTAAATGTACTGCTGTATTCTCAGCACTCTTCTGAAACAAAGATAGAAGATTTATTATGCCGACTTTTACATGTAGAGAGCTGTAAGGAGATTATATCATATAAAGAAAATAGTTAGGGTTAGGTAAATTGTTAATTTTGCATGTTTCAGATGTTCATTTGAGAATTGGAGATTATTACATCTTTGCCCAAAAACTTCCGAAAGACCTAATGGGCTGGCGGTGGGCAGGTTCGAAATAGAGATGGGAAACGAACCGAACCCGAACCGAACGCACCGAGCTCGAACCTCACTTATGACCGAACGAACCCTCCTTATCTTAACCGAAAAAAATTTGCAATTGGTACATGCCTTTTTAAATTTTTTTTTGGTTTAATATTAATTAAAAAATTACTTAAATATTTTATTTAAATTCTAATGATTGCATTATCCTTTGAAAAACTTATGAAAGGGGGGGGGGGGAGTTATTTCGGAAACTTTAAAAATAAAAATAAAAGCGGCGCGCGACGGTTTTCCATGGGTTTTTCCCTTTTCCCTTTCCAACTTCTTGTGTGACTAAAGAGGCCAATCCTTGATACACAGCTGCGATCGCAGGTTGGGCATATATAATCACCAGGCGCCGTTGCATTTTCACCCTTCTTTCTGCTTCTGTTGTGTATGACATCTGCAATCTTTGACTCTTCCTTTATGCTCTCTCTCCATGAGGATCTGTCCAGTGCTACCTTTTCCCAGTTACCAGTGTCGATTTTGAAGAGCTTCATGTCGCGTTTGCATACATCCGTATAACGTAATAGTGGGCGACCAGCGGCTCTTCTGCCTTCTATTAGATCGCCATACAGGATGTCCTGTGGAAGTCGACCTTCTGCCATTCTATGAACGTGGCCAAGCCAGCCAAGGCGTCTGCTGCTGGTAACAGAGCGGATGTCCTGACACCCTGCTCTTTGTAGCACTTCCTCATTAGTTATCTTATCTTGCCACCTTATTTTAAAGATCCGCCTTAGGCATCGGAGGTGGAAAACATTCAGCTTTTTTTCCTGCCATGAGTAGGTTGGCCATGTTTCACTTCCGTACAGCAAGGTGCTCAACACACAGGTCCGGTAGACTAGGGCTTTAGTACTGTTAGTCAGCAATATGTTGTCCCAGACTCTTTTCTGCAGCCATGACATGGTGACCATTGCCTTGGCTATCCTGTTGTTTATGTCTTTATCCAGTAGAGTGTTGTTGGATAGGATGGAGCCAAGGTAACAAAAGTGATCAACAATTTCTAGTGGTTGGCAATTAATGCTTACTTGAGGTGTAGTGTTTGTGTTTTGGACAAGTATCTTAGTCTTGCTTTGACTGATGATTAAGCCGAACTTCTGGCAAGCAGCAGATAATTTATCAACCAGGCACTGTACTGAATATCAGAATCAGCCACAATAGCTGCATCATCAGCATACAGGAGTTCCCTGACGAGTAGCTTCCTAACCTTGGTTTTTGCCCGCAGCCTTGATACATTAAATAGTTTTCCAGAGGATCTTGTATGGAGAAACACACCTTCGTTTATGTCGTTGTACGCATAATGCAGTAGATAGGAGAAGAATATGCCAAACAGAGTAGGTGCGAGCACACATCCCTGCTTGACACCACTGCAAACCTCAAAAGGTGCTGATTGGGCTTCATTGAATTTGACAGTGCATTTAGTTTCCTCGTGAAAACACTCAATGAACTGCAGTAGTTTGGGAGGGCAACCTATTTTCCTCAGGAGTTTGAAAAGGCCACTTCTGCTGACCATGTCAAAAGCTTTAGTCAGATCAACAAAAACGATGTAAAGGGGTCTGTCTCTCTCTCTGAATTTTTCCTGCAGTAGTCGTAGAGAAGATATCATGTCTACAGTGGATCTACCACTCCTGAATCCACACTGAGACTCTGGGTAGACTCTAGAAGCTATCACTTGCAGCCTGGATAGTGCCACTCTAGCAAAGATCTTGCCCACTATACTGAGGAGAGAGATACTTCTGTAATTGTTGCAGTCACTCCGATCCCCTTTGTTCTTGTATATTGTGACTATAGTTGCGTCACGCATGTCCTGTGGGACATGACCTGTTTCCCAACAGCGGCAGAGGAGAATATAGAGTTCAGGGAGCAGGAGTGATTCGTTGACTTTCACTACTTTCACTGGGATACCATCACTCCCAGGAGATTTTCTATTTTTTTGCACGTAATTGCTTTTTTAAGGTCACTGAGGCTCGGAAGATCATCTAGGCATTCCAGTACTGGAAGATCTGGTAGAGAAGCCAGGGCGACATCGTCTACTGTGTTTTGTGTGGCATAGACTTCGAGGTAGTGTTCTGTCCAACGTTCTAGCTGCTTGGTTTGATCTGTAAATTTTTCTCCTGATTTGGATAGAAGGGGGGCAGGCTTACACACTGTTGGACCCAGGGTTGCTTTAATGCCATCAAATAGAGCTTTGCTATTTCCTGAGTGGAGACTGTCTTGGATTCTGTTGCAGGTATCCCTCCAAAAGTTGTTAGCACATTTTCTAGCCATTTGTTTCCCTCTTTATTAGCCTTTTTGAAGGCCTCCAAAGATCTTGGACTTGGCTTTGTCTTGTGAGCGAGGTGTGCAGATCGCTTTTTCTCGATGCAAGGTTCCATATGTGCTAGATTCGCCTCAAACCAGTCTACATTTTTGTGTTTTTGAGGCCCAAAGGCGGTGATTGCCGAACTGTAGATTACATCTCTTAATTTCTCCTATCTGATAGAGATGTCTTCTTCATCACTTAACGAGGGGATTGAACTGTTCAGGAGCTCGCCAAAGAGTGCACACTTCTCTGGGTCACCTACATGGTTGACGTTAATTCGCCTAGTTCTGGGTTGAGTGGAAGTATAAGCCTTCTTGAGAAGTAGTTTGATTTTGCTTAGCACTAGTGAATGGTCTGAGTTGCAGTCCGCACTATGGTATGAACGTGTGTGGATGACACTTTTCAGATCCAACCTTCGGGTGATGCAGAGGTCAAGCTGGTGCCACCTTTCTGAGCGTGGGTGCTGCCAATAGACTTTATGGCGTTCCTTGCCAGAGAAGAATGTATTTGTTACACACAGTTCATGAGAGCTACAGAACTCGAGTAGCCTTTTGGCCATTGTCATTTTTTGCCAACACCATGAGTTCCCAAGCATTGTGGCCATGCATCATTTCCATCACCAACACGGGCATTAAAGTCTCCATTTATATAGAGGTGCTCGGATTTTGGAATACTTTTCGTTACCTCCTCTAGAGCTTGAAAGAATCTATCTTTGTCCTCTTCCAGAGCAGCAAGGGTTGGTGAGTAAGCACAGATTATATTAACTTTGCCTTGCGGTGATGCAAATTTCATGTGTGCTACTCTTTCATTGCCAATGGGAAACATCGCGATGCAGGGGACGAGACTGTTTCTTATTGCGAAGCCGACGCCATGTATTCTAGGGCTTTGTTCTGGTTTTCCTTGCCAGTAGAATGTATAGTTGCTTTCTGTAAGAGATCCGCTGTCTGCCAGTCTGGTTTCTTGCAGGCAGGCCACATCAATGTTTAGTCTGCTGAGTTCTTTGTCGATGATAGCTGTTTGACGCATGTCGGTGACGAGTTCAGGGTCAGTATTGAAGCCAGGACACATTGTCCGTATGTTCCAGCTTGCTAAACGCATTAATGTTGAGGGTTTTCTTTTGATTGTATTTGCAGGTGCGGGTGAGCAGCTTGCTTTTTGATTTTGTCTTAGCACCAAGCACCCAGTGGTGCGGCAAGCTGTTGCGGGATAGCACTTTACTGTCCTAGGGCTGCTCGGCTTAAGGCAGGCAGTAGCTATCCAGTGAGGCTAAAAAGCCCCTCCTACCATCAAGAGTGGTCCCTGGCGTTCCAGCTTACGCCAATCAGCTAGCAACTTATCACCGGTAACTACCACTCTCCGTGTTTTTTCCAAAGACATTACTGTCAGAGATGGAGTGACCTCTCCATTGCTGGGGGAAAGCCTGGGCGGTAAATTTGCGAGTGCTGGGCTGCCCACACGTCAGCACACGCCTCTCTTCCATACTGACCGGGTCCAAAGGGATGGCGAGCCATCACAATTTGGGGACAGGTGGCTGCAGGAGTTTGCCAGAGAGCAGTAATCTTACTACTGTCCCCCCGCCTACGGGGCTTCAGGACCGGATTTTCTGTTAGGGTTTTCTCCCTTAGCCTTAGACCTGTCAAATGGCTGTGTGAAGCGTCTAGTGTGGTAGCTTGACTTGTTGCCACCGCTGGCTAGCATCTGTGAAAGGGGAGCAGTTTTGTAAGTCTCTCTTGCCAGTACATAGCCTCTCCACAGCAAGTCCTATGCAGTACCTCCTCGTGGTGGCAGATGGAAACTGAGGCTGCGAAGCCTCAGGCTAAACTGCAAGGGTCTCGGAGGAGGTTTGGCCCCAAGATGTGAGGCAGGCATGGCCCGTCGGCGTGCGGACATGCCCTGTTGCCCACAAACCAAACCCCTAGCTATAGGTCAATATCCGCACTGCCTTGTGTGTGTGTCCTTGTATATTAGAATTACTCAACAGTTAATTATATATAGCGGTTTTTTTCCTTTTTTTTTTGTAGTGTTTTATTTTTAAAATTGTGAAGTATTCCGTATTAGAATATTATTACTATTATTCTGTTTTGCATTATTGATCGTCAGTATTTTTAATGCAGGGTTTCTCAAACTTTGGTTCCTTTGGGGATGGGGAGTACCGCGAATTGGGGGAAGGGAGGTCGTAACTTCCTGACAAATAGGGGTGCTACAATGTGTATGTGTGTTCCCTGGTGGCGGTAAGATGTTATGCGATTGATTTGTGTTTACATTGAGGATAATGAAATTAGCGTAATGGAAATGTGAAACGGCAGACAATATTGAGACATGAAAGAGTAAAGACGTTGTTTTGTGATGACCTAGATTTCGTTTAAATATCAGTATATTTCATTAATATTACATTTCTATCTCAAGTTAAATATGTAAATATTGTACTAACAGTTCGGCTATATTGAGTTGTTCTCATCAGAAATTTCTCTTAAAGTTTATAAAGTAAAAATATAGAACGCCTTTATCGGTTCAATTGTTCTAGCTGTTTGTAAGCGACAAACCAACTAACAAGGAAAGGGGGCGTCGAAAAAAATGTTTTCTGTGTAACTTATCTGAATATTAGTAAAATTACATGTTTCAAAATTAAAATATATTAAGCACGAGATGTCATTTTATTTTCTAATAAGACCTTGTTAGACTACTTTTTGCGAGGTGCGTATGCAACAATATGGGTCTAACCGTTTTGAAGAAAACATTATAAAACGTCTCCGCTAGTGTGATTCTTCTGGATTTTTTAAAATCTCAAAATAGTTAAATTTCTTCCGTCTATTGCAATTTATTATATTGACTATTTATGTGTGAAAAAAAAGTCCACAACAGAGACGTCTTAACATGAAGAATATTTTTTTAAAAGATCAGGCCCATTAGGCCTACCTAATATGTTCCTCGCATAATACTATTGGTCAGGCTGCTTCTTTATTATTAGATTTAATATGGCCCTCGACTTTTTTTAATTAGAATGAATAGTGCGTTCTGATAGAAAACACATTAATATTAGCATTTACAAAAAATATCTCTATATTTTACTAAGAGAAAAAGGTTAGAATACGCCTAGCGCCGCGTCACGCCCGGAATTAAACCCCTTGCCGACTTGAGCCAAAACCTGCCGCATCTTGAATTTTATCTCCATTTAGAAATATTTACAACGCTTAAAATGTATGTAGGTAAGATTATTTTGTAAAAAGTATTGCCTATTAAATGTAAACACAGTATTTGTTTTATGTAAAAATTCAAATGAAAGTGTTTTAACTAATAAATTGCGCTAAACCTTATAACTTTTAATTTTGCTATTACATAATTTCATAACATCGAACCGAGCCAAACTCGAACTTTAGACCTGACCGAACCGAACCCGAACTATACTCGACATGAAACCGAACTCGAACTTTAAAAGTTGGGTTCGATTCCCATCTCTAGTTCGAACCCGGAGCCATCGAGACAACAGTCCAGAGCGCATACCACACGACCATGCATCCAACATACTTATTGTATATTGATTACGTTATTAAGAGAACATTGTGCAGACTTAATGTGGCAATTGTAAGACATTTTAAAATAACTGTATTAATGATAAATAATACCAATAATAATAATTCAAATAATAAACAAATCTGAATCCAGTCGAAGACACTGGGTTTCCCCAACCACGATCGACCTGTACGTGAGCTTTTTTTTTTTGTGAAACAATTAGAAAATAATTAGTCAAAATTGACTAATGTAAAATAATTTATAGGCCTACTAAGTTTTGATTTTCAACATTCACTTGAATTAAGTCGACATTCTTCTCTGGCCTAAAATTCAATCATGAGTAAATATACAATGTAGAGAGTTTGATACCAGGTTAAATGTTTCTATTCAACCCAACTTTTGTCGTAAAAAAAATAAGAGTCTAGTAAAAGTTGGACACATGGAGTTGACGAGAAAGGGAGGGGGTAAATTCAATTAACTCCATCCACTTTGGCCCCACCCATGCACAGAAGTTTGTATTACAAAAATTACTTTATTGTCGGTCCAATATCTCCCATCCTACTGCCATTTTTATGGAGCTTCAATCAAGTCACACCGTCTGTCTGTCTGTCTGTCTGGTCAAAGTTTTTGTGGCACGTTATTTCTTCCACCTCCTATTCTCGGATCAAGTTGAAACTTTGCCACAATTAGTCATTGCCGATGACAAGGTCAGACCGCAAGGCCAGGTGAGTAGCTTACGCAATTGTGTACAGTTATCAGTATGTCCATCAGCAATTTCCATCCAAAATAGAGGTCTACCGAAATTTAAAATATTATTTTAAAAAGAAAGCTTACATTAAGTGAAATACTATTATTTATTTGTAATCAGTCAATGTATTTCATTTTTGATAAAGACTTTGTTTGGTATTTGTGTGCTCTTTATTTCTCCCACTTCTCACAAAGTTAAAACTTCGACAAATATCCGTTGTCCATAGCAACACTAGAATCAATTTTAAAAAATCGATCAATTGTTTTATCAATTAGTTGTAACTAATTAATTTAGTTTTATTGAGAGACAGCACTAACTAGGTGGAGATAGACTTGTGTAGAGAATTAGGAAGTCGACTACAAATTTAATACGAACAATACATAACTATAAGTACTTGTCTCTCTCACTTTATATTGGACAATTTAAATGATGGACAGAAAAAAGTGAGTGACCGACATAAACGTAAGCTACTATTTATTCTTCCACTCGCCCTTTCCCCTCTTTCCAACTGACCAGCAGTGACCCGAACTTCCAAACGGAATCCCTCTGAATAAACATTACATTAGACCTCCATGACGCAAGGAAAACTTTGACCACGTGACGAGAAATAAAAAAAAAGTTCTAAAGCCCCCCTCCGACCACTGACCGAGAGTTTGCCCAACAAATGCCCATCGTGCTTGGAATTCCTATGTCCACCCGTGAGTAGATATCAAATGTGGGAGGAAGCAGGAGAATAGGAAAACACTGGAGATGGACGTACTGGTCAGTGAAGGGAAAAGATGGGCCTGGTTGTACCAATGTCTTAGGGTCAGCGTTAAGACAATTTGCTCAGCAAACAAACTCATCTTTCAAAGCCTACGACGTTAAAGCTGATTTTAATATTCGGTACTTTTGTAATTTTCAAGTCGTTTCAGACTCTATTCTATATGTTTCTAATAATGATAATAATAATTAACATTATTGTTAATAGTATCAGTATTAATATAATGCAACGTTTCATGGGCGTAGCCGGGGGTGCGGTTCGGGGTTCCTTTGCCCCCCCCCCTGAAATTTAATCTCCCCGCAGAGGGGAAGGTGGAACTTTGTGAGTGATTTTTTGCTTTGATTTTGTTTATTTTAGGTGAAATTGTAACATTAAACCATCACTTACCCAAGCACAGCCAAGGGGAGTTTTGAGTTTGAAATCCCCTTACAGGGGGTTTTGCGGTTAAAACCCCACTATTCTATAAAACAAAATGAAATGCAAACGACAATCCCCAAATTCCAAGAGTATAGCCAATGGGGTTTTTGAGTTTAAAACCCGTACGAATTTTTTTTACGATAAAACCCCTCTTCCAAATAAGATACGCAGTCACCAGATTCTATGAGCGTAGCCAGAGGGGTTTTGTGTCTAAAAACCCCCTCCAAATTTTGTTTTTACGATAAAACCCCCTCTTCACACAGCATACATGAGTCACCATAGGACGTTTTGCTTTCATAACCCCCATTCAGTGGGGTTTGAAGCTAAAACCCACCTCTTGAATATAAAAAAAAGCAAATTGCACACTCAAAATTCTATGAGCGTAGCCAAGGAAGGTTTTGAATTTATACCCCCCCCCCCTCTCCTTCAGAGGGCTTTACGTTTAGAACCCCCTCCAGATGGTTTGAGTTTAAAGTCTCACTACAGATAGTTTTGAGGTTGAAACCCCCTCTCTTCCATATTATTCTAAAGCAAACTACAGTCACCAAATTCTATGAGCGTAGCTAGGGGGTTTTGAGTTGGTTAAAAAAAACAACTCCATACACCACAGTCGTGTACTGAAAGGTCTTGAAGGAAATAAGAAATTGCATAATGCATACATCACAGTCAGAGTACTGAAAGGTCTTTAAGAAAGAAAGAAATTGCATAATCCCTACACTTTAATTAGAGTACTTAAAGGTCTTGTAGGGAGAAATCATTGTAGAATCCATACACAACAGTCAGAGTACCGAAAGGTCTTGTAGGAAGAAATCAATGTTCTATGTTTTTATTATTTCAGCAAAAAAAAATGTTTAAACTTAATATTGGTGAAGAAAACTATGTCCCCAAATAGGTCACAGACGATAATTTGGAGAAAACTGTCCACACAGTAAAAGAGTTACCATATTGTCGTCTGCTTTCTTCTAGAAAAATCGATGACGTAACGATTTTTTATGACGTTTTATTAAACTCGTTTTTTTTTCTGTATTTTCTAAGGCCCATCCTTTAGTTATACTGATCTTTACAAAACGTATATCAACTCACTCTGTCTGTCTGTCTGTCTGGTAAAAAATGTGTACAGGTTGTTTCTTCCACATCTAATCTAGGATCAATTAATTAACTATTGATAATTATTTATTTTGTTTGGTATCACGAACAAGGGAAAGAAATTTTACTTGACTGAAAAGGTGGTATAAGTTGATTTTATTTATTGTTTGTAGAAAGAAAAGTTTGTAAATAACTATCAAACCTATTTTCATAAGCAGCTCCCTGGCCCAGTGGTTAGCGTATCGACTGAATAGGCCTTAGTCCTCGAGTTCGAAGTCTTAAATATCAAAATGTAAAGAAATTGCATATGAAACATTGCTATGATTTACTTAATTAAAGAATAACATCCCATTTGCGGATATAACAAGGTTAAAAATAGATATCCGCACTATACACAGTCCATTAAGCTGAAGTCTTTTCCATGCTGTAATCACATACACGCCAGCACAAACACAGGCAAACTTATACACACCTGCACCAACACAGGCAAGAATATACACACCAGAACCAACACAGGCAAGAATATACACACCAGTACCAACACAGGCAAACATATACACACCAGCAAAAACACAGGCAAGCATATACACACCAGCACCAACACAGGCAAGCATATACACACCAGTATCAACACAGGCAAACTTATACACACCAGCACCAACACAGGCAAGTATATACACACCAGCACCAACACAGGCAAACTTATACACACCAGCACCAACACAGGCAAACATATACACACCAGCACCAACACAGGCAAACTTATACACACCTGCACCAACACAGGCAAACATATACACACCAGCACCAACACAGGCAAGCATACACACACCTGCACCAACACAGTCAAACATTTTACAAAGAGAAATAGATGAATGTCAGAACTGGGAATCAAATTGGAGCATGTCTTTCCACATAGAAAAAATGTCAGATATTAAGAGTAACAAAAAACCTAAAACAAATTAATTCCACTTATTCATGGTAAACCAGTAACACAGACTAGAAACGTAAAATACCTAGGTGTTATAACAAATGAAAAAGTGTCATGGAATTCCCATATTGATGAAATTATCGAAAAATCAAACAAAGCATTACGGTTTATTAAAAGAAATTTTTATAAGTCAAATAATAGCATAAAACTAAAATGTTATTTAATCTTGGTTAGGCCAATAATAGAATTTGCATCCTCTGTTTGGGACCCCTCAACTCAAGAAAACATTAAGAAACTGGAACAGACACAAAATAGAGCAGTGAGATTCATAACTAACGAATATTCACATTTTACTAGAGTAACACCTATAGTAAAATCACTAAATTTAGAAAGCCTTCAGGATAGAAGACTTAAAAGTAAAGTAGCAATTATACATAAAACACAAAACACAGAATCTTCAAATACAAAAACAAAATTTAATAAAATACAAAAATAAAGGCACATTCCTCGTTCCATATGCTAGGACGAATTTGTAATAAATGCTCCTTCTTCCCTAGCGCTATTATAGCATGGAATGGGTTGCCTGAGCTAGCCAGGAAAATCAGTGACTTGGCGGAGTTTAGGTCATTGGTTAATATGCATGACTAAATGCATAACGCGTAGGACGTAATCATCTTCTTTTTTGAAGTAACGTCTGTATTACATAAGATAAGAAGAAGAATAACAGAACAACACAGACAACATAGTCGCTCAAACGCTACTACCAACATGTGATGCTTATATGAAACTTTGTTTTGTAGCCAATAAGGTAACCACCACAAGCCCCAAGTTTATCCCTCCATATCTTCGACCTCAACCACTAATTCACCCCACTCCCACATTCCAAACACAATAACATATTTTAGCAAGGTAGTTAACCAGAATATAGGTTATATTCAACGCTTCCGGAAATAATCCAATGCACTCATTGGCTACCAGCAAAGCGGAAATGCTTTTTCTTCTTGCAGCAGACGTCACGTTTTCTTTTTCTGCGATCTCTTGCAAATGATCAAACCGCCCTTTTAGAGTTTCAAGCCGAGAATGCTGATCGAGAAGTGACAGAGAACTTCTCTTTTTTTTTATTCTATTCCCTTCCTCCCCCCTCCCCTGAAATAAAACCCAATAAGAGTGCAATCATTTCCAGTAAGGATTCGTTGATTCTAATATATCTGTTGCCTTTCAACTAAAGGAAGACATTGAAAGAGAAATCGCCATTTTCAACTAGGCCGGACACAGGTCAGAGCAGACGATTAGGCTTATTTAGATCGAAACAGGAGGACATAGGAAAGGGGGAAGCTAAATATAAATAGCAGAAGGCGTCATTGGAGTTTGTAATTAGTTTAGTTAAGGTTAAAATAAAAGGTGAAATAGCCGAATACGACAATGTTCTATTCACTGCTGTGTTCATCTGTTAGCCCATGGAACGCGTGCTCAGGACAAGACAAGAGAAAGGGTACTGTGGCATTTGTATAGATACTAACGTTCCACAAACCGAATAACTTTTTAAGTTACTGAATTTATGAAACTGAATAGCAGTAATTAATAATTTTCCAGAAACTGAATATCAGTGAGGTACACTTTTCCAGAAACTGAATATCAGTGAGGTACACTTTTCCAGAAACGGAATATCAATGAGGTACACTTTTCCAGAAACTGAAAAGCAGTCAAGAACATATTTTCAGACTCTGAAAAAGTCTGAGAGAAAAAGCAGGCTTATCTGCAGTAAACCCAACTTAGCCATACCATTGTGTAGCCGGCTTTTTAAAGCGAGAAATTACTTTATAGCCATCATCGAGTCCACAGGAAATGAGAAAAGTGCTTATCTTGGAGCACGAAGGAGGATCTATACATGGCACCTAATATCATACTTGAAAGCCAGGAGTTGGACTGCATTGTCAAGGTCGGATGGCTGTGGGTAGTGAATGAACCCTGGACCATCGAGACGACCTAACGACAGTCCAGCGAGCTTACCACACGACACAAGAGACACTTTCAAAGATAGCCAACACACAGTGGTGGGATGAAAAAACAACAACTTATTATTGAAAAACAATTATGTACATAATGTAATAGAAAACCTTTCTCAACACTGAAAAACTGAAGGCTATTTCACTAAATGTCATCAGGTGGTCGTCTTGCCAGCGTCATACAAAGTAGTGCTATTTATGTGCTGCCTCCAGTTTGTACCATGAAATCAGGGATGGATATCTCAAACCAATCGTTACGAGCGTCTGAATTTAAGAAGCAAAATTAAAGCAATTGAAAAAAGATTAGCCTCCAAACTGCAATGTTATTAACAATGGATACATTTTATTTGAAAGTCCATCCTTCCTGCTCATTTTGATGTTTTGATCATGCGATACATTTTTTAGAAATAGAAAAATATAGCACATGATTTTGTAAAGGGTAAAACCCTAGGAAAGAGCAATGCTATGTGATTAAAAATAGATGGTTGATTGACTATTTTTAGTTGGTTTTAAAGAGCACCTAAAATTCACAACTGCAGGACACAGACGAATTTTTGTTCCTCGATTAGTCTCGATGGATTAGTACTAAAGTTAGAAGTATTTATATTATCTTATCTTATATAATACAGACGTTACTTCAAATAAGAAGATGAATACGTCCTACGCGTCATGCATTTAGTCAAGCATATTAACCAATGACATAAATTCTGGCTAGATCAGGCAACCCATTCCATGCTCTAGGGAAGAAGGAGCATTTGTACAAATTTGTCCTAGCATATGGAACAGGTAATGTACCTTCATCTTTGTGTCTTTCTGAGTATTTTATTAAATTTTGTTTTTGTATTTGAAAATTATGGTTCAGTGTTTTATGTATAATTGCTACTTTACTTTTGAGTCTTCTATCCTGAAGGCTTTCTAAATTTAGTGATTTTACTAAAGCTGTTACTCTAGTCCAATGTGAATATTCGTTAGTTATGAATCTCAGTATCTCTCAGTTAGAAGCAGGGAGTTTTATTTTTTCTAATTTAAAACTGCGAACAGTGTTCATAATTAATCAGTAGCATATTTTTTAAAAATCAATTTAAATTATCAATGCAAACTTAGAAAAGTTTGTATAGTAACTACAATTTATCTTGTTTGTGTCAATGTGTGTGGAATCCCTAGCAACGCAGCGATGACATATTAACTTATACTATATGAAATGTATATGATTTTGATAGCAATGATTATAAAGAGTATATTAAACTGTTAATAATGTCTAACTTCCTGTATTTCAAAAGGGGTACACGTTTGTGAGGCGTATCTGCTATAGAGATGAAACAAACAATTGGCGGATGGAAGCAAAAGTCTGACAACTCCTGCCTTCCGTGTTGAACTGTTGGGGTACCACATGTGATCTCTCGCTTAATGATTTCTTTTTATTATTAATTCAAAGTATATCAACCTAATTTTCCAATATCTGAAATTCTAATTATCTGAAATTCTATATATGTGTAATTTTTATTTACCTGAAATTCTATTTATCTGAAAATATATTTTGTGAAATTCTTTTTTTATTCGAAATTCTATTCACCCAAACTTTGTAATTCTATTTATCTAATATTCTACTTATCTTAAATTCCATTTATCTGACAATACATATTTTTAGAAATTTTATTTACATTAAATTTTATTTACCTAGAATTCTATTAATCTGAAAATTTATTTTCATGAAATTCTATTTACCTGAAAACTTTGCCAGCTCATTATGACTCAGAGTTTAAATCCTACTTAACATAATAAGACTGTCATGTCTGCATACTTGTATGACATCTTTAATGATGGCGCCAGTTAAGGTCATTCTGACATTCGATTCTTAAGTTTAAGCTGACATGACCTTCATGCCACCATCAATGTTGTTGTTTTGCTTGCTTTCTGTCACTGGGTGATGACTTGACGTTAATAATGTCATGCTGTCAACACGACAGCATGCTGTGACAAATATCTCGTGCAGAAGTTACATTTTCTGAGCACGTTTTTGCTTTGTTTATATCATAGATATCCCGGGAAAAAATCTCTCTAAATTAAAATCGGAACAAACATCCAGTCTGACATTCTATTGGAGAAGTTGCACAATACAGCAACAGAATGTAAACAGAAAAACAGAAGGCGGGAAAAACAGCGTCGAGTTCTTGTGCTTATTAGAAATTCTCGTGACATTTGTTTCGATGTGGTAGTTATTTTATCTGTTTCTCGCTCTCTCTCTCTCTCTCTCTCTCGCTTTCTCTCTCTCTCTCGCTCGGCCTCTCTTTCTCTCTACCTCTCTTTCTCGTTCTATCAATCTTTCTCTTTCCATCACCCAGTCTCTTTTATCACTCTCTCTCTCTCCCACTCTTCCTCTTTCTCATTCTGTCTTTGTATCTTTCTCACTCATTCTTCCTCTCGTTTACTCTGTTCCTCTTTCCCTCTATTTCTCACTTCGTCTCTTACTTTCAGTCTCTCTCTCACTCTCTCTCTCTCTCTCTCTGTTTCTCTCTAATTCTACTACCCTCTCTCTTCTGCTTACATTATCTTTCGAAAGTTCTGACACTTTGTAGAATTAGGTTTAAAGTCTGTTTTGTCTCCCAAAATATTCGCAGTAAAACTACGATACTAAACCAATCAAATAGCTTAAAATAAGCATCCAATAAACATCCAACAGAAGCCTAAATTGTCCATTTAGCGACGCCTTAAAGGTCATATTTGACAAAATATCCATCCCTTGGACATATTTATGTTGTATTAGTACGTGAGTCCGAGACCGGAGACCTAAATCACCTAACCCTTTAAATGTTTATTTAAAATCAGAAGGTCAGGCTAAAACCTTTGACCTGAGCCAGCCTTTTTGGGAGTGAATCTTTTTTTTTACGCATGTATTTTTTAGCGCCATGTGTTGCCAACGCAAACATTGAGTAAGGTGCTGAACATAATTAGGTCACGTGAACAACAGCATAAAAAAAACAACTCAATTTGAGCTTAACCTCTTGAATAATTAATAGCACGTGCTTGCTGTTACGTTGTCCGTGCCAGTTTAACCAAGGACCTAGCTTGTCTAAATAGATGTACTTTACAAGCAGGCCTGTCAATTGTGCGGCCTGCGGGCCAGTAGCCAAGAGAATTGAGCGGGCAGCTAACCCAGTTGACATGTTAAAATTGGTTTATTTTTAGATAAGTTTGAGTCCTAAGTTGACTATTGGAGACGTGACTGGAGGTGCTTTGAAAACAAAATGCTCAACCTTAATATCATTCTCAATTTCAAAATTGGCTTGACTCCACAGAACGATGGGAATGATGTTGTAGCTTCTAAGGCAGCGGTTCTCAACCTTTTAATCTCGGCGACCCCTTTTTGCAAACCCCCACTCTGCCGCGACCCCCCCCCCCCCCCCGCGCACACCACAGCAATAGAAGAAAAGACAATAACAATCCATTTTTTATGGTCTTTGGCGACCCCTGGCAAATCGTCAATCGACAGGTTGAGAACCCCTGTTCTAAGGGCAACTAAAAAAAAAAAGGCTACCATCAAATCTCTGGGCCTAGTTTAATAATAGTCAAGTCCGTCGCTATATTTATTTTAATTGTCATATTCTATTTCTTGAACTCAAATCTACTCTACTTAAAATGCATGAATGATAGATTTTTGTTGTTCAATAACTGTAATGATAATGCTACCAATACTTTCAGTCCAGTTCAGAACTGGACTATAAGACTATACCGTCCTATTTCTTGTGCTGTTCTACTGTATTGGAAATAGGACGGTCCAGACCTGAAGTCTCGTTCTACATAATCATCATTGTTTTTCTTGGTCATTCCTTCACTTGACTCTAAGTGGATCCAGGCATCATGATCATTGGAACATGCAGCTCAATTTTCTGAACCTGTTGCCATGAAATCGTCTCGGAAGTAAAAGGGAATAAGTCATTTGTAACGAACACAATACAAATTGCTGCATGAAGTGAAAAGACTCTGCTCTGTAGAAAACCCTAGAGTGTGAACTAACAGCCTGGTCTTCAACACAATTAGCAGAAGACCAGTAGCGGCGGTGTACATTTTTTTTTTATGCTGTTATAGGATTTAAGTTACTTGAAAGTTACATTTAGGCGACACATTAAGAATCCTTCACTAAGCTTTTATGTAGCTTTTATTATTCAGTGACAGAACACCACAAAAGAGGTAAGGGTGGTAGAAGTGCGCGGCGCCCTGGGCGAGTGTTATACCAGGGCTACGCGGCGCCCTGGGCTAGTGTTGGGCTACGAATAACTTGTGCAAAGAACTGATGGGGACAAAAGTTTCTCTTTATCGCGGAGTTCAAGACTCACCACTCCATCAGGCCGCCTCAGAGCACGGACACTCTTCCTACAGGTTTCAGGCTGTGCACTCCATTTTTAAAATTCCCCAAGATATCAAGGGAAAAGGCGCTGGTAATGCTTGTTCCCCTATTGGGTGCAACATCATTTTACATCGCGCCGCCTCTGATTGAAAAATGAAAACACTTTTTTTTCTAAAAAATAAAATAATTAAAAAAAAACTTACAACATTGCAAGAATACTACAATCTTCAGGGTCAGGCTACGCTTTACAGAGTAAGACTACAGAATAAGACCCATTCTACAGAATAAGACCCCATTTAACTGAATAAGACCCCATTCCACAGAATAAGACCCCATTCTACAGAGGAGACCCCATTCTAAAGAATAAAACACCATTCTACCGAAAAGACCCCTTTCTACCGAAAAGAACCCATTCTACAGAGACGACTCTATTCTACAGAATAAGACCCCATTCTACAGAGAAGACCACATTCTACAGAGAATACCCCCATTCTACAGAGAAGACCACAAATCTTTAGAGAAGACCACATTCTACTGTGTAAGTTCACATTCTGTAGAGTGTAGACTACCAGGTCTCCAGACCCCATTAGCTTAACTAAAAGAAATACAGCATGTCTGACAGAAACGAGTCAAAGTCGCTAACAGTACAACATTACCATTTTAATTTGATTGTGGCTCCCTTACACACATAAACACACACACACACATATACACTTTAACATCCCCCTCATCCTTATCCCATTTTAACGAGAGAAATATAGAAAATAGAAAAAAAAATGTCGTGGAATCACGTGTTCTAGAGTTTAAGTTTCTATTGGTCAGTTCCCAGCAAAAGTTCTCCACGTAGGAATAGGAACCAAAAATAACCTTCTTGAACTTTTAGGCTAAGTTCCCATGAGTGTATGTGTGTGACTCTCGTGTGAGAGTGTGGATCTGTTTTTCAGTGGACTTGTCTGAATCCGCCTGTGTCTGTGTGTGTGTGTGTCTGCGTGCGTGCGTGCGCCTGCCAGTCCCATTTCTGATGATGTTATTCCGAGAGCTCATGGCAGCGTTCTGTTCTTAATTCTATTTTTCTAAGTGTCTTGGAACTAAAATGGTGGGTGGTGGCCAAGGTAAGGACAATATTATCTCTGGTTACGAGATCCAATTATAAGAATGAAGAGCATTGTTCGGAGATGAAATATCTAAATGTCATTTCCTTTATTTATGTGATTTAAAAAGATGGAGTCTTAAGGAATTTCCGCTTGAGAATTATTTGTAATATTCTGAAACGTTTTTGGGATAGGTTGATGATGAGATTTTAAAAAATATTAAAGATATGCTGTTGTCGTATGATTAAGCGCTCGGCTTACTCGGGTTCAATTCTAGTTGAAAACGCTGAGATTTTCATCGTAATCTGAGGTCTAGGCTTTATTCTCAGAATGTACCACCTCTAAATGAAGATGTGGCTTCAGCCGAGGCCAATAATTTTTAGACCAATAGCTCATTGCCACGTCACATGTCGTGACGTCACGACCTGTGACAAGGCAACGCGCTATTGGTCTAAATCGCCCACAGGTTTCGACGTCGCATGTCAGTGTTGAGGCCTACGATTGGTCTCTCGAAAGGAGGTTTGGTTTCAGAGTTTCCTTACTCCTAGGTCAAGAATTTAAGGTTAGCGAGCCGCTCTTGCTCGATCGAAGCTTTCTGTTTATACAGATATAAATTCAGATAAATGTATGCATGAGTGTACGTGTGTGTCTGTGTGTGTGTGCGTGTCATATATCAGTTTTAGAACCCTTGCAACATTTGGTGACTAGTAGTCACTGAACTATTCCGTGCAGTTAGCACGAGATTTCTCCTGGTTGGGGACTGACCACGAGGTGAACACCTCAGTTGATCTTGGGCTCTCGTAGAGAGAGGAATATTATGGATATCTTGTCCAGTGTAGTAATGTATAGATATTAAGGTTGATTTTCGGACTCCTGGGAGCAAGGAGCATGTGTGATATCTAAAGAATTCCATTGGATTCTAATGTACTATGTTTTGTGTATATTTCTTGATGGCTGGACTTGCCAATATCTTTTATGAATTATTTTACATGTAATAAAACCATGTCTGCTGACCCTGCGTCTATTTATGATTCTAAATGTTGTGGTCGTAGAGTTCAGAATGATAGTGTTCTTGCGCACCAGCAAATATAGTGCGCGCGAGAAAGTATTTAGTTAGGAAGGCAAATAACTTTAAAGTGGTACCAGAAGAGGTAACTACAACACACAAAGGCAGACCAGCTCAAGACCGTCCAGACCTGTAACGATAACCAGGCTGTGACAGTGCGTGTATTGCTTCTTTACTAATTTATAGACTTATTATACAATCTAGATCTAGATCCAATACGGATAACGAATAACCGAACTTCATTTGTCTATTCTTGAGAACGGTCTTTACTTACACTCGTAAAATAGGCATACTTATTTTTTTTTTAAATATTTGGACACGCTAACGGAAGACTGCTATTAACCGTTGCACTTATGTAGATATTTAAAACATGATAAGACATAGTAACTTGTTGTTCACTATGAGAGATTGACCGTGCGTAACACAGGCTCTCAATTTCAACGTGTTTTAAAAATGGTTAATAAGTTCCGTCATAAAATATGCAGACTTAGTTTATTGTACGATACACTTTTAGAGGACGATAACTGACCTTTGCATAAGTATGAAATATGCGCACATTATTGTTTATACTTTTGTAGTATTATAAATGACTAACTTATATGGTATAATACCAATGATAGTACTACACTTTTTTACTTCCAATAGTCCAAATAAAAATGCTCGTGCGAAACATAAAAGATCATTCTGTTTGCGTTTTAAAAATAGTTTTTGTTTATCTACACACAAAATGCATGTTTTCATATTAAAACTCAAAGGAACGCATATAGAACACAGAAGCCGTGCTATATGGGACACACTGAGAGCGATGCTCAATGGATTCATAGATAGTCTATTTCGTTTTTAAGAACTACGTGTGACAGAAGAACAGACAGTCAACACAAAAATAATAGCAGCTTTTCCATATGTGGACCACTAAACGTAATAAGACGCAAACACAAACTGATAAATAAACTCTTCCATTCCGGATGATAAAATGGTCTCAACTACTTTAAAAACAAGTCGTGCTGGTAAATATTTGTGGTATTTGGTTTCCTATATTTCTTTGTTACGTTTTAAATTTGGACGGAAAATCCTATTCCAATTAATAGCCAAGGCAATTATATCCTCGTTACTGTCTGAATATAAATGAGCCCGACATTCCCTGGAGAAGGTAAAGTCAAGTCTACATGTGTCAATACTTTTGTCTTGCTTTTAGTCACCGTCCACCGCAACACAGACATACGAGACAGAGTCTACTTACACACACACACACCACATACGAGACAGAGTCTACTTACACACACACACACACCACATACGAGACAGAGTCTACTTACACACACACACACCACATACGAGACAGTCTACTTACACACACACACCACATACGAGACAGAGTCTACTTACACACACACACCACATACGAGACAGAGTCTACTTACACACACACACACACACACCACATACGAGACAGTCTACTTACACACACACACACACCACATACGAGACACGAGTCTAGTCAAAACTTAAGACCTTTACCACTTTCCCAATCCCAGTCACACTGCGCAAGGACGTCGCGACGACTGAGCCAGCCACTATCCTGTTAGTTGCAGAAACCAATCGCCAGACGGTCATGTGGATGTTTATGTCTTAATTCAATATAAACAAAAAGTTTTATTTTGATTGATAGTGTGAGTGTGAGACTTAATGCGTGCGTGTGTGTGTGTGTGTGGTTTGCAACACAACATACATAATTTTTATTAATCTGTTTTGTAATTCAGTTCAGTAAATGTCGTTGTTAAGGTTTACATTTTTTGTATTGACTCGGTTTATTTTTTTTAATATTTATTTTTAAAGAAAAACTCATTTGAAAAACATTGTTAGCTTAACATTCAGCAACATGATTGTAGTAATCAACTAGCTTAGCTTAACATTCAGCAACATGATTGTAGTAATCAACTAGCTTAGCTTAACATTCAGCAACATGATTGTAGTAATCAACTAGCTTAGCTTAACATTCAGCAACATGATTGTAGTAATCAACTAGCTTAGCTTAACATTCAGCAACATGATTGTAGTAATCAACTAGCTTAGCTTAACATTCAGCAACATGATTGTAGTAATCAACTAGCTTAGCTTAACATTCAGCAACATGATTGTAGTAATCAACTAGCTTAGCTTAACATTCAGCAACATGATTGTAGTAATCAACTAGCTTAGCTTAACATTCAGCAACATGATTGTAGTAATCAACTAGCTTAGCTTAACATTCAGCAACATGATTGAAGTAATCAACTAGCTTAGCATCTAGCTGCCAACTCTTCTTTTTTTTTTTAGAAACGGAAATGAAATACACACAAATTTAAACGCGCGCGCACACTCTCACTGACCTAAAAGCCATAAAAATAAAACAAACAAACAAAGTTAAAGTAGAGTACCCTTGCCAAACATTGCGGTCCAAACAAAGGGCTAATGATGTAAAGGTCATCTGTTTCTGTGGACCACGGTTAACGACGGTGTCATTGCCGGCCTTAAAAATAGGCAAACTAGGGAGCTGCCTAGGACCTCCAGGGCCTCGCACAGAATATTTTTGTTTAGAGAACCTTGTGATCAGTGCTACTGGTGTAGTTCACTTGGTTGTAAACAAATTAGGGTCACATTTTATTTTTTTGTTTTGCTTTTGTTTTTTTTTTTTTAATTTATATTTTCATATAGGGCCACCAAATTTACTTTGCCTCGGGCCTCAAATTATCGTGTTATGTGGCTAGCACAACGACCAACAAATGTCGGGTACCCATTAGAGCTGGTAGGACTCAGAGGCTCCATAAAGATCCCGAAATTGAAAATCCAAGTCTTCACCACGATCCGAACCCTGGCGTCTCCGGTTCGGAAGCCAAGCACCTTACCACACCAGAGCATGGAATGGATGGCATGAATCAGCCAGGAATGACTAAACAGTCGGAAATTAACATGCACGTGTAGATTAACACATGGATACGAGTAGGAAGTAGTTCTCTTCACTTTTAAATGAACGTTTGTAATTCATATGTTAAAATAAAACTTGAGTTTTTAATCAAGATTTTGACAAGGTCGGTCAAACACCTAGAGATAAACTTCAGCTCAAGAATTAACGAGGTTCATATGATCTAGCGTAGGATCACTTGCCCAGACTAATTATCTCCTTGACACTTGAGAATCTAATGAACAGACCTTATTAACAGACCTGTTGCACTGACATTGCCAGGAGACCATTATTATTGCTATCTTGGTTGAATTTTTTGTTTTTGCGCTTTTCAAAAAGCTAAAAATTATGAAAGAAACGATCTCATAGTACAATGTGAGTACAATGTGAGTACAATGTGAGTACAATGTGAGTACAATGTGAGTACAATGTGAGTACAATGTGAGTACAATGTGAGTACAATGTGAGTACAATGTGAGTACAATGTGAGTACAATGTGAGTACAATGTGAGTACAATGTGAGTACAATGTGAGTACAATGTGAGTACAATGTGAGTACAATGTGAGTACAATGTGAGTACAATGTGAGTACAATGTGAGTACAATGTGAGTACAATGTGAGTACAATGTGAGTACAATGTGAGTACAATGACTTTCTTTTTTTCTCATAAAAAAATAAAGAATGTTCCCCTTTCAGACTTGACGATCTGTAGGCAGATGATGTTTAGGTCATCTGTTTCTTTGGCACACGATCAACGAACAGGGTGTCATATAGCCAGCACAACGACCAACCGCCTTTACTTTCCCCAACTAAAGTCAGGTATCCATAGAGTTAGGTGTACTCGGGGGCGCCCTAGAAATCTCGAAATTCAAAATCCCAGTCTTCACCAAGATTCGAACCCAGAACCCCATGTTGGGAAGTCAAGAGCTTAACCACTTAACAGCCGCGCTCCATGAAGGCCTAGGTATTAGCTATCGTTGGAACATTGCCCCTCGTGCATATGTTTTCCTCTCTTAAATCAGATGTCCTACGGGAAATAACCGATACAGTTTTGGATCATCAGTTTTCCATGATCTTCCGGCATGTAACACTGAATGCTGCAAGCTGCTCAATGGGCTAAGGCTTCTTATTTTTCAGCACAAGTCTTTCCCATGTTCTGCCTCAAGACAGTAGAGATTTGGAGTCAGCGGTTTCCTTCGACTAGGTGGGTATCCAAAGAAAGGAAATATAAAGAGGATTTCTGGTTCATGTGCCAATTAATAGTCGTTTGATAAATGTTACCAGTTCGTCTAAGCCAATTACTGATCTACACTTAAAGATCAAGTGTTGGACTGGGAGACTGAATGAGACGCTTGGCACTAGATTAATAGTGAAGTGAAGTGCTTAGAACTACTCCAGTTTCCAGTACTAACAAACGAATTGAATCAAAGAAAGATCACCATCGACGCAATGATCTGTTCTGAGGTCAGTTGTCAAACATTTACTCATGCGTGTACTTCCACAAATATTGGCTTTTTTTTTTTCAAAGTGCTGGTTGGTATTTGAATGATCTGTTGGCATCTACTGGCGAGGTCACAATTAATACTAAACCCAAGAGAGTAGGGGAAATAATTAAACGCTTTCAGAATCCGCAGTAATTCTAGATCTAGACCAGCGGTTCCCAACCTTTTATGCTCGGTGACCCCTTTTTTACAATCCCCCACTCTTCCGCGACCCCCGCACACACACACACATACAGCAATAGAAGAATAGACAATAACTATCCTTATGTTCGATGGTCTTAGGCGACCCCTGGCAAATCGTCAATCGACCCCCAAGGGGGTCGCAACCCACAGGTTGAAAACCCCTGATCTAGACGCTGGTTGCCACTGCAACGATAGGGTAGTGAAGTTCGCTGGTCAGTCCTGAATATAAATTCTAGTATGTCTGATTATTAGTTCAATGGAGAAGTATTATATAAATTATGTTTAAGGACTTCAGAATTAGAGAGAAAGATATTTTTTGTAATGGAAAAGACGTCACTAAAGAATTCAAGGTATCACCTTTAAAGACCGCAATACAAACTTAGAAATGGGAGAGCGGATCACAATGGCTATTGTCCCCATGATTATCTTTTGACTGTCAGGGTTGTATTTTGCCTTTGCTCGTCTGCCCGGACAGTCTATCACTTAAAATATTTGTTAAGTAACAAGTAACGTCAACAGGTTAACTTATAAAATTAACAACAAATAATAACGTAACAAAGGTTTAGTATGATATATTATGACATGACATGAATGAGAGTTATACATAGCAATTAGACCTAGAGTAGTGGACATAACATACTAACTAATCATTCAGTGAGCTTTAGATATATATATAAACTATATAATATAAGTAATAAGAAGAGAAAGGCAACATTTAGACATAATGCCAGCGATACATTCCAGGCTAACGCTGCCTTCAACCTAATACAAAGATACGCTCTGGTCAAGCTTGACTACCACAAGAAATAAATATGATTGCTTTCTGAGCAGCACTCAATATGATTATAATGATAACAATTTGGAGCAATGAACTAAAGAAGAAAGTAACATAAAACTGAACTTACCTGATACTCGGAAACAACAAACAGAATCTCCAACAAGAACCAGCCATCCAAACCTAAACACAAGAAGTAATGACGTTTACACAGCGCGTCTTTGGAAACAGCGCATAGAAGAGAAACACAGTACAGAGGACCAACTCATAATGCGCATGACATTGACCATTTTCATAAAACGCAAGTTCAAGCTGAATAGCCATTCAACGAGATCTTCAAGGATCGCAAAGACTTTGCTGCAGGATATAGTAGCAGGGAAAGGAGAGCCTTAGGTAGCAATGGGACGAAAGCAATACGGAATAGACTGGCATGGAAGACTCTCTAATCCTGACAAAGGATAGAGAGGAATGAAGAGAGACGATTGTCAGATCATGTGTGGTGCCCCAATGGTCCGGGAAAGATTTAATGACAAACTACAATGTTTGAAAAAAAAAAGGTAGGTTGCTGCCCCTGATTTATTTTTCTTGAATTTTGAGTCCTAGGGTTTGACCTTGTGCATGGAAGTATTTCTTCTTTTGTCTCTTAATTTTTTTTTTTCCTTGAAACGGAAATGAATTATAGGTGGAGAGACAAGGACATATACAAAACTTAGCTTCCGGTCACTTTGTTACATACTGTTAGGGTAGCTGGAGATGATTTATTGTGTACTATTAATGCTAAGGCTAGGTGATCCACTTGCCTCGTTTTCAATCTAATAACTGTAAGCTAAACTAAATTATACGTGTACATTAATAACATTAAATACATGAACATCTTTGAGATTTCAACATGTAATCCTTTGATTTCAATGCAAAAGCATTCTTAGAGTTTTAGCATTTACATAGAATCTGTACTTACATAAATACTAGCAATAAAAACCGTCTCAGAAAAGTCAATTTATAGATTGAGAGAAAATACATTTTATTGGGAATCTTATTTATCATTTTATTGACACTTATATAGTCACAAGGGAATCACATTTCATAGCAACATTTCTGTTCAAGATAAATTCTTGTCACGACAATGATGCATACATAGAGGACAAATATCCCAGGCGATAATAGAACCATCATAAAAATCAATTCCAGTCTTTTTTTGCTGTTCATATTAAAAATGATGTCCGCTGTTGGTCTTTCAACAATGGATGATGTCCACGGAGAATTAAGCAATTACACTTTTGTAAAATGGGAACAAAGAAAGACTTTGGTCAGCTTGACAGATAGCCAATCTTTTTTTTTCTCAGCATTAGGTTCAAAATGGCGGTGGGGTCAAAGATCAGGAAATGTCTTTCAGAGTCTCGTCCAAGTGTAGGATCGAAATGTTGCGTATTATAGTCAGCTCGGCCTTGTTCCGATTTCTATTGCTGTTGTTAGAACCGCTAGTCAATGAGAGCTTTAGATCAGTGTTTTTAGAAACAAGATTATAGTCCTGATTATTTCGTTTTTCAAAGCTTATTTTCGGTGCTATCAAACTTGATCTAAGTGAGGATTTCAAAGGCTTAAAACATCAGTTTTAAGATTCATTAACGAAAAATCCAGCTGTAGTCCATGAGTTAGTGTGAGAATATCTTATAGTGCGAGAATATCTGCTGGTGTGAGAATATCTGGTAGTGTGAGAATATCTGGTAGTGCGATAATATCTGCTGGTGTGAGAATATCTGGTAGTGTGAGAATATCTGGTAGTGGAAGAATATCTGGTAGTGTGAGAATATCTGGTAGTGCGAGAATATCTGGTAGTGCGAGAATATCTGCTGGTGGGAGAATATCTGCTGGTGTGAGAATATCTGGTAGTGCGAGAATATCTGGTAGTGTGAGAATATCTGCTGGTGTGAGAATATCTGGTAGTGCGAGAATATCTGGTAGTGCGAGAATATCTGGTAGTGTGAGAATATAAGGTAGTGGGAGAATATAGGGTAGTGGAAAAATATCTGGTAGTGTGAGAATATCGGGTAGTGTGAGAATATCTGGTAGTGTGAGAATATCGGGAAGTGGGAGAATATCTGGTAGTGCGAGAATATCTGGTAGTGTGAGAATATCTGGTAGTGTGAGAATATCTGGTAGTGTGAGAACATCAGGTAGTGCGAGAACATCTGGTAGTGCGAGAATATCTGGTAGTGTGAGAATATCTGGTAGTGTGAGAATATCTGGTAGTGTGAGAATATCAGGTAGTGTGAGAATATCGGGTAGTGTGAGAATATCTGGTAGTGGGAGAATATCTGGTAGTGGGAGAATATCTGGTAGTGGGAGAATATCTGGTAGTGGGAGAATATCTGGTAGTGTGAGAATATCAGGTAGTGTGAGAATATCGGGTAGTGGGAGAATATCTGGTAGTGGGAGAATATCAGGTAGTGTGAGAATATCGGGTAGTGTGAGAATATCTGGTAGTGCGAGAATATCTGGTAGTGCGAGAATATCTGGTAGTGGGAGAATATCTGGTAGTGCGAGAATATCTGGTAGTGCAACTTCCGTTAAAAAAAAACAAAAATTGAGGAGCT
This sequence comes from Biomphalaria pfeifferi, assembly GCA_030265305.1. Classification (NCBI taxonomy): domain Eukaryota; kingdom Metazoa; phylum Mollusca; class Gastropoda; family Planorbidae; genus Biomphalaria; species Biomphalaria pfeifferi. Next base: position 26,799 of record JASAOG010000410.1, read on the forward strand.
TTCTATTCAGTCCTGTCCATCGACTTCCTTCATTCCTTCTATCTCTGTTTTTATCGTTCCATGTTCATTCCAGCATCAATCAATGTATACAAGCCCCTTGTCATTGACATATGTATGAAGACACGAACACATACCACACTGGCCTTGAAGAAACACAGTTCGTCATTAAGTTGAACAGACAAAACAATTAATTTTAAGATTGATCTTTATATATATTGGTAAAATTTACCATTATTAATAATCTTATCACAAGACATTTATCTTTTTTTAGACCATCTTATTGTGTAATATTGTAATGATATGAATCAGTCTTTAAAATGCAAGCATCACTAGCTAGATACCTCCACCCACCCAGTCCAAAATAAAAAACCCAACAATGTCTTGTCTATGGAAATGTTATCGATGACATGTCACCTGGAGACTCACAATACATGACATAGTGTTCTTTTTTTTTTTTCATACACATAGCAATTTGTGTGTGGGTTATAATGAATAGCCTAGAATTTTGTTTTCTGGATGGGGGAGGTTGATGGAGGAGGAGCTGACGATCATTAGTGTCGCAGGTTTATTGGAAATCTAGCAGCACGGTTCAATCCTCCACTCTTTTTCTCCCCCCGGTCCTCCAATCAGAATTATAAAACTCCACTCATTGCCTTCTAATCCTCGTCTCGGTAGTAGCTCAAGTTTCAGTGGCGCTCATAGATTTTTTGTTTGTTTGGGTCAAAGCTGTACATTCTAAGATCATGGGTTTTTTTATTTTTAAGATTTGAAATTTTGTTTATTTGTGGTGATGAGAAAACAGGAAGGCGCTGTAGACCAAAGTTAAGAGCGGACTAAGGTAGATTATTATGTTGTCACAGTCAAAGTTCCTCGTCCTTGACGTGAGACTCATCTGTTTCTCTAGGTGTATGGTATCGATGCTATTAAATGTTTACTGTCCATACTGAACGTCAGGTACCCAGTTGTATTGGATTGATTCTGGGACGTCACGAAGTTCAAAACCCCAGTCTTTACTGAGATTCGAAATCGTGAACCTCTCATTACAGAAGCCAAGTGCTAACCACTCGGCCATCAAGCTTGAATTTTCTTTATAAAAACCAATCTCACAAACATGAATCTGTTAAAGACTCCTAGTTAAATGACCATGAATCTGATAACGAATCCAAGCTAAATGACAGTGTCATGCTTAGAAAATGCTTAAGCCTGCTTACTTTGCTCAAAGATTGAAAAAAAAAATATTTAAATTCATGCGATTTCTAATTTAAAATTGTATTTTCCTTCTCGGTTACTGTGACACCCGAATTTATACACTCATAGATAAGCTCAATAATCTTAAAAACATTTTTAACCTTTTATAACCTCTTTACAACCTTAAAACCTTTATAATTGCTAAAACCTCTAAAAGCTTTTAGCATTATAGCCCTTCAAACCCTCATTGCAGGATGGGCCGATGTGCTGTTGGTTTCATGTTTCGCACCGCACAACTTTGACTCACGGTGTCCCCACTACGGAGAGGAAGAGGAAACCGTGTCTCATATTCTTTTTGACTTTCCCAGACTCGCTGAATTCTGTTTCGACAGGTCTGGCAAGCCACTTGATCTGGAACTGTTGACCTGTACAGTAACACGTGTTTTAAGTACGACCGCAGGGTTATTTGTTCCAGGCTTTTGCCATTGAGGCTTTGAGCCTCTGAAGCCTTGTTTGATGAGAATGGTGATCTTGTATAACCTCTCTAGCTTTATAATGTATATGAGCCGACCCGCAGGCGTAGCAAACGCCGCTACTGAGTGACGGGTGAACACTTCCTGAAAGACACAGTTGTCCAAATGGGGTGGGTGGTTGAACGTAGAGAATAATATACAGAGAAAATCGCTTGTTCTCCCCCCCCCCCCCAACTTTTTTTTTTTTATTTGCGCAATTTACGCGGGATAACTCTATTGCGACTTGCAAAAATAAAAGAGTTATCTTTCCTTGACGTTTTAATCAAGGGTTAGAGAGTCGGCGTGCTTGCGTCTTGTCCAGCATGGTTGGGCGACGTAGAGAATTATATATATACAGATTGTATAATATCACTCTGACTTTTCATCCCTTTAGTTTTTAAGTAGATATAATGTTTAGTAAATAGACAGGTAGCATCATTTACGTATCTGTATGTAGAATTTAATAGATAAAAATAGCCTCACATAGTTTTGTATTAAAACGGGGAATTGCAAGAGTGCTGCATGTGTGTGTCGATCTTTTTACAGTTTTTTTTTAACAATTCAATACAAAGTTGCATATTATAAGATTCGTCGCGCAAGATATTGGCACATCTAATGATTAGGAAATTCTAGGTTTACACATTAGCTAGAAAAGGTTGCCGACCCCAGCTTTGCAGGAAAGAATTATATCAGCAATAAATAGTACACAATATTTCTAACGTTTTTGTTTTTCAGTAGAAAACATTTCAAATAAAACATTCTACAACCCTCACAGCTAAATAATATCAACATTTTTTTTGTGTACAACGTTTTGTATTGGCGTCTGGCCATCTGTGAATGATAACGTTCGTTAATCTCATAGGTTCTCAATCTGTGGTGATCTGAAGCACCTTACACAGTAAGTTTTCAATTAGTCCAAATTTGAAATCTGCTGATTGACCTTTTAGGGAGACAACACATCAATTCAAACAGTTATAGTTGCAAAGTATTTACCTTGAGCAATATAATGTTATACATTGGAAGCAGTTTTAGAACCATTGATTCTAGGTCAGGTAAGCGGTATATCAAATGTCAATCTAAATTACAGACGGTCTGATGTTGCTGAGGCAGACGTGTTGTATTTTCTTACTTTAAAAACAAAAACTTTCGATCTGGAATCACGCTAGAGCTATGGACACAACTCTATCTATCTCTATTTTTTAATTATTTCTCTTCCATCTGGGTGACTAGCGCCAAGACTCCAACTAGAAGAGGAAACACGAACGTAGTTTCTAAGTAAATAGTGTCACTTAAAATATTCTTCCAGAAAATACCCACAAGAAAACAAAAAGTATCAAGCTGGAACATCAAATTCAGATAAAAGAGGATACACTAAGAATGGTATCATGGAGTTACAAGTATATATGTTCCAGATTTTTGATAAATGTAGTCTTAGTAAAACATTGGACGGACTATTATAAGTCAAAGATACAACTGTACACTATGAGTTCATTTCATTCAGAACTTCTTTGTCTTACTCCTTACGGAATGGACAGCTACTAATAGATAGCTGATAATTGAGTACACTAGTTGACTGATAAAACTTAACACCGAATATTCCACAGACAACAGTGATTAATTAACTAGGAGTAAGCATGGACGACATAAGATAGTGAATTGGTGAACAAACTAGAATAATGACAGAAACCAGGAAATAGGCCACATTAGTTGATCCTTAATAATAGTAAGACTTCTCTTCGAGGCTGAAAGCTATTAAGGAGTAGTGTAGTATTCATGTGGCCACGCAGTCTTAGCTGTGAACCACATATTTTGCCACATCCAGCATAGACATAACCGTTGTCTGCTGGTGGTCGATCCTTAGTAATTATTATAATTTATAATTATTTATTAACAGTAACACTGATAGATTAATTTACCTTGAAAAAAAAACACTTTTTTTTTACGGAGCTTATATCAACTCACTCAGTCGGTCAGTCTGGGTGGAATCTTATACTCGCCCACATCACATTCTTTGATCAAGTGGAAACTGTGCACATTTATTGCCGATAACAACACTTGAATGAATAAAGACAAATAATAAAAAATAATTTAATCAATTAGTCATAATGAATCAATTTTGTTTAATAAAGAAAAAGGAGATCAATCTTGCAGTTTTGAGAGTGAGAGAGATGTACTGTTGAACTGAAGAAGAATATAACAGACTCTGTTGAACTGAAGAAGAACAACTAAATCCTAATAGCATTGAAAAGATAAACCTAGGTCTATTTTCATTTCGATACATTCAAAAGGATTACAGTCAATAAAACCAAATTGATATTTCTTTGGATGTAGAGAACAAACTACGAAAACAAATGTAGAAAGGGGAAAGGGAATGTGGCGTTCAAATGGAGGCCTTCATAAAATGAATCAGTATCTCTAGGCCTGAAACTGATGGTATGAGCTGGTCGCTGGCCGTACATTGGCTTGGCTTTAAGTTGGTAGAAAAAAAGTGGAGTTGAAGAGTGGACTGTAACGGAGGAGGGACCTGTAACGGAGGAGGAACCTGTAACGGAGGAGGAACCTGTAACGGAGGAGGAACCTGAATCAAGGTAAGAAGAACTGCTAAACCTGAAGATTGGACTGCAACCGCGGAGTTGAGCCCTAGTTCAAGACTGAAAGTCTGTGTATGTGTGAATCGTCTCATTCAATGATGTATATAACATCCTGAAGTCTTAGCCAGACATTCTTGGTTGGATTACCTTATGTGTCTGCCAAAGTCATCGAATTGAATTAGACTTAAATGTTGTTGTGTTTTCACTTTTATTCAAATAGTCATCGATTTGAACTAAGTTGAAATGAATTGTTCTCTACGTGATCTCTTTATAGTAGCAGCAATGGTAGTTAGTAAATAGTAAAATGTTAGTAAGCAGAAAACCTGTGTCGTCGATGTCTTTAAATGACAGCTGAAATGTTACATTGAAATATTGCCAACGTAGAAGGTCAGAGGTTGTCCTCGTCACATCTCGATCAGCAAGCAGTCTCCTTTGTCGACGCTGTCAGGAAGGTTGTCTACATTGAGAGCAGCAACTGAACAAAATTTAAGGCTGCAAGACTGAAGCATGCACAACGTTGGCCTCAGCAGGTTATAGGATGAGTGTGAGTGTATTGTATGTGTGTTTCTTAAATATTTTGATGTGTGCGTTTATATTTGTAGAGGTGTTGTTTCCCTTTTATTTTCCCTGTGTGTGTGTCAGAGGTTATTTTGCCTAATTCTAGAAGATGAAAAACTAATCTGTGCGCTTCACTCAGCCATGTTCAGTTTATGGCTTTGGCAATGGACATCAATATAAATGTTTTAACATGTGTAAAGATATAAGCATTGAAATCCAAACGTCTCTCTCTCTTTCTCACTTTTCGTATCTTTTTTTACAAAGCTATCTGGTAAAAAGTTTGTACCGAAATGATTGCACAGCAATAATATTATAGCTTTTATATAGTGCTACTTTCATGCTTATAGCATGCTAAGAGCGCTTTGGTCCAATAACATTTGTGGACAAATGGGGGGAGGGGGTATCTGGGAGTTGGTTTTCCGTGCTCAGTAAACACAACTATGCCCGAGTCGGGTGTCAACCTCGAGCCCCCTTCTAGGTAACCAAGACAAGCCAAGTTCAAGTGCACTTAGCCTCTCAACCACGCTTCCCATAAAGCAATAGAAAAAGATTACTATTTAAACCAAAGGGGGAAATAACTGATTAAATAACTCGTTAATTTTTGGATTGATTAGTGAATTGATATTGACTATGAATACTTTTGCAAAATTTCAACTTGATCCGAGAATGGGAACTGGGAAGGTAAAAAGGGAACTAAATCCATATCTCTTATGAAGTATCATTCCTCCCCCTTATTTCAAAATGACATCATTAATAATTAATCACCACCCGCTTAAGTAACTAATTGTTTTGTTGTTGTTGTTTTATTGATTCCTGTTTTGTCACAGGTCCAGTCAGATACTTGGGGCAACAGTTTTGATCCGAGAATGGGAAATGGGAGAAAAGAAAGCATGTTCAATTTTTTTTACCAGACAAACAGACAGACAGACAGTGAGTTGATCTTAGCTTTGTAAAAAAGAATAAACCAAAATAGGCAATTCATTATTGGTAATTAATTATTTTGTTTAAATAGAATAAGAGAAATAACTTCTACATTATTGAGATATATAGTTGTAAATGCGATGTTCTTGCCCTTAGTAAAGCTTTGTTTTTTTAAAGGGATTTTTGTATTTTGTTTGTTCTATATTCCTCCCTCTTTTTCTCTTTTTGAATCCCTTCTCTCTCTCTTTCTCTCTCTCTCTCTTCCTTTTCACACTCCCTCTCTTTTCACACTCCCTCTCTTTTCACACTCCCTCTCTTTTCACACTCCCTCTCTTTTCACACTCCCTCTCTTTTCACACTCCCTCTCTGTCTGTTTTTCTTTCTATTTCTACAGTGTTTCCTCTGGCTTTATCTTTTCTTTTTCACTCTCTTTGCTATTTCATTCTTTTTCAGTCTCCGTGTATCTCTCTTGTCAGTCGCTTTCTTTTTTTTCTCTTTTGGTTCTTTTTTCACCCTATTATGTCGTTGTTTTTTTTTTTTCAATAATTATAATCTTACATAATTCCTAGTTTAATCCATCCATTACAACTTCATCACAAAACATTGCGATAATCAAAAGAGATTTTACAGTGTCATGGAAGGTCCATGCTTTTCTTCCAAAATCGCTTCAGTTATAGAATATGTACTGCATTCTAGAGTGGTCATGAAAAATAGTCTAGTCTCCTCTGTTTGTTATTTTTTCTTTATTTTTTTTTTTTTGGTCATTTACTTCTATTCAACTTTATTTTGGTTGTAATTCATTTGCTTATTTGTTTCTATTTTAGCGCGTTTGTCGTGTTCGTTGTTTCAAGATCTATTTATATGTCAATTGTATTTGAAAAGCTCAGTCTATCTTATCTAATATATCTATTTGCAAGTTACCGCTGACTCATTGATCAAGAAATCTCATCCACTGTCACACTGATCAGCATCTTTTACCTCTAGGCTCCAAGGGCCTAGGCCATTGCTAAGAACCGGTTTTGACAGTTTCGCAGCCTGACCACCACTATTTAGGAAAATAACGCAAGCTTTCTATCACACCACACTTTTCACTTTATATTTATAGCACTAAGATTAGTTGTTTGTTTGTTTTTTATTTAGATTTAAAACATGAAAAAAATGGAAATGAGGGTGGGGAGGTCGAAAACATGGGAGAATGAAGGTTGAAACATAAAGAATTCATTTTAAAATAAGGTAGAAAACATGGAATAATGAAGGTTGAAACATACAGAATACATTTTAAAATAAGGTAGAAAACATGGGAGAATGAAGGTTGAAACATAAGGAATACAATTTAAAATAAGGTAGAAAACATGGAAGAATAAAGGTTGAAACATAAACAATACATTTTAAAATAAGGTCAAACACATGGAAGAATAAAGGTTGAAACATAAACAATACATTTTAAAATAAGGTCAAACACATGGAAGAATAAAGGTTGAAACATGAAAAAAGTCCAAAGCATGGGAGAGGGGAGAAGAAAGGTCGATTCATGGGAGGGAAAATGTCTAAACCATGGGAGGAACAGAACTGAAGACAATGGAAGCGTACAAAGAATCACGATAGGTCAGTGCTTAGGACGCTATGGAAGGGCAGAATGGTTAGAGGAATTATGAGAGATTCCTGGCGTTAATGGGAAATGTAACAAGACGAGATCGACACTTGTTTTTATTAGCGAGCGAAGCGCTCTTTCAATATTGACATTAGTCCGGATCGATTACCAGGTAATCGAAGGCATGTATTGTTCTTTGGGACCGGAAGCCAGGGGCCGAAATGGACAGACAGGATAGTGCTTTTTCCCCCTTTCATGCTATTTTGTTCTTAGCTGAATAGGTCAACAGTAGTTTCTAAATCTGGAAAAGTAATTTTGTAGTGGACTACAGTGTTACACGTTACATCATCCCCCAATGTAAACGTCACAATGGGAGTTTGTACCTAGATGTAACTGATGCGAGTAAATTGAATAGTGGGCTTTCATTTTAGAGCGGCCCCATGGGAAAGTCATTGGACCTTCCCGTAAGTCCGTCTGTCCAGTCTATTTCTGTTCGTGTTAATGTCCAAGATAAATAAAGTGCAGACGTCGCTTTGCTTCAATTGATTTTATTTCTTTTGTTTTTGTTGAAACTCAAAACATTTCGTTCTGTTTCGTAGAAGCAAAACACAGGAAGCGGAAACATGCTGAACGTATATAAATCATTTCGGTTTTTCTTTCAAATTTTTGACAATAATCTCAATTTTAAGCACGTTTTAATCGCTATATAAAACATTCTTTAAGAAGGTCTCTCTAGGGCACTCTAGGCCATTCTCCTTTAAGAGCAGAGTAAAAAAAACAACATTTTCTGGCTCCAACACTCTCGGCATATTCCTTTCAGTTGTACTCACCAGCGATTTAAATAGTAGATCCGAAGGAAAGCTTTTTAACCTGGCACGCCTTAAAGCCAAGACAAAGAGACGGCGTATCTGTTCGACCACAATACGGAACTCATTTTTCATTTACAAGAAGTATAACAAAGGCCAGTGAATGCTCTGGCGGCTGCTTGTCAAGAGTTTAGCCTTACAATAAGGCTCTCCATGACCGAAATCCTGTCACAAAACGTCACAGAAATATCCGCGATACATACTGGACATCACGACCTAACGTTGGTACTTGGAATCAACAATTGCCAGCAACTGATATTTAAACACTGAGCTAACAAAAATAATAGGAAAGGCTTCTGCAGCAATGGCAAAAATCTCCAAGCGAGTATGGGAAAATACCAAATTGACTACAGCAACCAAAAGCCTAGTCTAGAATGTCTGTGTTGTGAGAACTCTTGTTTACAGTCGTGACAGCTGGTCAACATACATGGGCCAAGAGCATAGATTAAATAGCTTTCACTTACGCTGACTGCGATGCATAATGTGCATTTCCTGGAGGGATCATGTCTCCAACCGGGACGTTTTGAAATGGGGCAATATGCACATCATCAATGCACTTCTTAGACAGAGAAGACTACGCTGGCTCGGACATGTCACTAGCATGCCAGATGGAAGAATCTCTAAAGACATCCCATATGCTAAGCGTGCTGAGGGAGTCAGTTCTAAGAGCCGCCTAAGAATAAACTCTAGAAATATCTGCTTGCGAGACATGAGAATCACAGACATCAATGAAATAAAGAGAAGATAGCCCAAGACCGGACAGCATGGCGAGCAAAAGAAACAAAGCTGCCTCAGTCAAGAGAAAGAAAAAGAAAGCTGTCCTATCAGCTAGCCCTAAAACTGATACAAATACATGCACGAACTGTGGCAAAGGTATGCCTCTCTAGAATTGGCTTGATAAGGCACACCAGATTCTGTCCTATCTGAAGACCAAATCAAAACCAGTGTCTTCCGAGACAGAAGGAGCCATATATAAAATAGAACGGTAGCACTAATACATACACAATGTGGCCAACATACACAATGTGGCCAACATACACAATGTGGTCAACATACACAATGTGGTCAACATACACAATGTGGTCAACATACACAATGTGGTCAACATACACAATGTTGTCAACATACACAATGTGGTCCACATTCTCAAAGTGTTGTCTACAACTACAAACTGCGCACAAATAGTTGTACTATTGTATTGGTTGATTTTGTATGAAATACAATTATTATAAATAGAAGCACTATTTTATTATCAATCATATCAGAGAAAGGTTTCATGTAATGACAAAAAAAAACTATGCATTTTGCTTTTTGATGCATCCTATGTTCAGATCAAATAAGTGCTGCTAAGCTATGTGGTTTTTTTTTAAAGTTATAAGATCATTTTTCTTGCACTTTTAAGCACAACAAAATCTGAATATCTCAGCTCTTCCGTTTGTAGCACAATGTGTTTTAGTTGGCAACATGGACGTTTAACTTAGGATCTTGACATTGTTTCATTTACAGTGAAAATCCACAATATATCATATAGTGTCAATTTATTTTCCGATAGACTAGAGAGAGAGAAAGAAATAGAGAAAAAGAAACAGAGAGAGAGAGAGAGAAAGAGAGAGAAAGAAAGAGAGAAAGAAGAGAGAAAAAGAGAACAAGAAAGAAAGAGAGACAGAGATGGAAAGAGTGAGAGAAAGAGAGAGAGATAGAAGAGAGCAAGACAAAAAAAAAGAAAGAGAGACAGAGAGGAAAGAGAGAGACAGAGAGACAGAGAGGAAAGAGAGAAAGTCAACTCATAGTTGACCACACAAAGTTATTACGAAAGACATAAAACAGATTGACCGTACATAATAGATACATTTAGTATTTCGTTTTCTTGATACTTTCTCTTTGCTCTCTAACACTACAGAGTCAATAACTGTTTGGCTTCGCCACATACACACAATTAGCAGATTCAAAAATGTTTCTGGAAGTTTCTATTTAACAAAGAGAAACAGACAAAATGGTTTTGACGTCTGCCACTAAACAAACACAGGCGACAGATCCAATGGAAAGAGAAACAAGAAACTCGGGCCAGTCTCAGATCTAAAGTAAATAAAACTGGAGGTCATTACAGAGACATCCAAAAGCCAATTAAACATTTTTTTTTCCTTATTCGGAAAATTTAACTTTTTTTTATACATAGAAAAGAACTGGGAAATAAAAAAGTTCATCCACTAACAGAAACAGACAAACGAAACAAATATTGGCTTATGTTTTGATATGAAACAAAATCAAAATGGTGGGAAAACATTAAGTGTGACATTTCAATGTCTGCCTTTTTTGTGTGTGTGTTTGTCTTCTATTTTATTTGTATTCCATCATTAACATTGGACCACAAATGTATTTATACATTTCTATTGTTAGCAATCTGTATTATGGTGAAAGTCAAACAGTTTTTATTTTGTTTCAGAAACAGACGACAAAAATGGGGAAAATAAAATTTAAAACTGTGTGTTTCTTTCATTTATATTTCTTTCTACTTTGTGTGTGTGTGTGTGTTTGTGCAAGTGTGTGTGTGTGTGTTCTAGATGAAGCTTTTGCTAAAGGTCATGACATGATATTTCCAAAACTGGACATTTCAAATCAAATCAAAATGTGCAAGTGAATGTGTTGTGAGAGTGCAGACTAGTTTTGACCTTTATCAAGACAATGGAACAAAAGATATTTTTGTGTATCTATTTAGACCTCTTCATTAGTTGATTTGTTTCGTTCTGAAATGTCAAAGAAGTTACACTTTTGAATTCCCTTTGATTTAGTCCATATACTACACATTTACAAAGTTAAAACTGTTTCTTTGTGAGAGGTTAAGTGTGAGAATAGTAGAGATAAAGTATGTGTGTATTTCTGTGTAGCTATAGCTGGACAAAACAATTTCTCTGGATTTTTTCTGGACAATAGTGTTACTCTACATTAGTCCTTTCTGGACAATAGTGTTACTCTACATTAGTGCTTTTTTGAGAATGCTATTTCTCTTGTATGAGTGCTAGCTGCAAATCACTGTGGTTGCTATCCCATGAAATATAAGTTTAAAAAACATTCTTAAAAATCTCCTTTCAATTCTGCTGCACAACACCAGCTTGTGGGAGTTCAGACTCAAATAGGAAGCGATATTTTTCAGGCTTCCTAAATGTGATCGATTCTTTACAACCATGTTGTGCATTCTAAACATAATTCTGCTCCTCAATACAATTCTTTTTTTGCACGATTTATCAACTCAATTTCTTGTTTTATGCAGACTTTGAATAATTAACGTAAGATCAGACTGTTAATTGAACATCCTCAAAATGTCCAGAAATGAATCTTTGAATGCACATTCTAGATTTTGTATTTTTTTATTTTGTTTTTCTATGTTAATGGTGAAACCTGTTGTGTCTGTCTTAACATATAGACACTGAAAAAGGTCAGGGCCATTGTTATGTGTTTACCTGTATGTAAATTTCCTTTCAAAATCACAAACTGTGTACATCGAACAATGTTTTAAAAATGATAACATATATGTATTGAAAATGCATTTTTGGGGAGAGGTGGCAAAAAGAACATAATTTTACCAAACTGTTTCTTGCTAATTCACCATGGAAGAACTAATATTTAATTGATTCATTACTACGGATATAGCATAATAATTATATGTATAAATATGTTTTAAACAAATAATATTTCCTATTCTTTTGAGTACATCACCTAGTACTGTTCTTAGTATTTGCTACATAATATAAAGTTATTTAAAGCATTGTTAGAAATAAAAAAAATATATGTGTTTCTTTATTAAATGGAAAAATTTAAAAGACTAAAAGCAGCCGTTGTAACTATTTTTAGAATACTACAAAGCATTGTGAAAACGGATTTTCTGTAGAGCTTTTAGTTTTTTTAAAGATCTAAGCATGACAGACAGACATACAACAAAGCTAATAGCGGGTGCTCCCTTTCTCTAGCAGCTAAGAATTAGAAGACAGATCTAGGATGTATAGACAGACCTTGGACAGTAGGAAGTTTAAAAGATTCCAAGATCCATATCGAGCTGGAAGGTTGTGATGAAAAAGGTCGAAACCTTTCATGGGGTGATGCCCCCACAAGGATAGACAATGTTCCACAAATCATGAAAACAAAACCATTGTTAATATCATGAAATGTCTTTGGTACTAAATTGTGCTGAGCTTTGAGATTTCTACAGCACACTTTTCTTCATTGCAAAATTTGTTAAGAATTTTTGAAGAGCATTCGATTCACTGGGAGGTAACTGTGACATTGTTACAAAGCTTATATTAACCCCCTCTGCTTGACTGTCAACGTACATTATCCTACACCAATGTATTCCCATTTTCCCATCTTGTATCAAGTAATCATCAATTGTCGAAGAAAATACATGAATTCATGAAAAATTAACCAATTAGTTATTAGTCATTGGTGATAATTAATTGTATGTGTTTCATGTATAAAAAAGATATAAACCTTGAAGTATTGAGAGATATCGAGAGATATATGGCAGTGATTGTGTGGTGCTTGCCCTCATCTAAACTTTACTTGTTTGTTTTAATGTTTCTTGTCCGTCCTTCAAGTTGAACAGGCTCGTCTGCAAGACTACAAAGTGAATCACGTGATGGGAGACATTCTTATACTAATGCAAAGTCTTTTTTTCCCCACATGAGTACATATTTTAATTAGTTTCTTTTGGTTTAAAAAATATTTTGCTTTCTTTCGTTGTTTTTTTTTCTTTGTTTAAAAGTAGCACTTTTTAAATTCCAGCAGCTGCAGACGTCAATGTTCAAGCTTTTCAATTGTGACGTAGGCTTTTTAAAAACGGTAGAAATACATTCTATAGACACATACAACTGTAGACTAAAACTTCTATAGACACATACAACTGTATACTAAAACTTCTATAGACACATACAACTGTAGACTAAAACTTCTATAGACACATACAAATGTAGACTAAAACTTCTATAGTCACATACAACTGTAGACTAAAACTTCTATAGACACATACAACTGTAGACTAAAACTTCTATAGACACATACAACTGTAGACTAAAATTTCTATAGACACATACAACTGTAGACTAAAACTTCTATAGACACATACAAATGTAGACTAAAACTTCTATAGTCACATACAACTGTAGACTAAAACTTCTATAGACACATACAACTGTAGACTAAAACTTCTATAGACACATACAACTGTAGACTAAAATTTCTATAGACACATACAACTGTAGACTAAAACTTCTATAGACACATACAACTGTAGACTAAAACTTCTATAGACACATACAACTGTAGACAAGTTTGAAGAGAAAGTGTCGAGCCCACTTGTGCAATGACGGAATGTCCACTCAAGGTTCAGAAACAAAACAAAAAAACCTCACAATGAATGGTGATAGAAATCAATAGACAATTTGTTCTAGAAAAAAAAAATTCTAAATGAAAATATGACACGTGACATGCCAGTCCCGAGTAGCACATGTCACTGGAAGGGTTTCCTAATTTCCTGATCTATTGTGACATTTACTGTCATCAGGGACATTTCCGGGACAATTTTTTTTTTAAGACAAAGATTTTTTTTCATTCTATTCTCCAGCACGTTGACAAATCTTTCGGACTCAGTAGAGACACAAACCTCGTTTTGTTGACTTTCAAAACCACATTCCCTGTTTTGTAGTGTGGACTTGCATGGTTTTATTTACATGTAGCAGTCTATCGATTTCCAGTATCTATTTTTTGCAAGTCTTAGATATTGAGCCTGTCTACACTGCACCTACTTACTGGTGAAGAGATGCAAATATCTGAAATCTCTAAAACTAGAACCGAGATACTCAGGTAGATAGAGCGTGTCGACCTGGTAAGAAAAATAATCTAGGAGATAATAACTGTGTGATTTCAGTCGTCTGCCTCGCAGTGCTAAGACTTCAGTCGTCTGCCTCACGGCGCTAAGACTTCAGGAGTCTGCCTCACGGCGCTAAGACTTCAGGAGTCTGCCTCACGGCGCTAAGACTTCAGGAGTCTGCCTCGCGGTGCTAAGACTTCAGGAGTCTGCCTCGCGGTGCTAAGACTTCAGGAGTCTGCCTCGCGGTGCTAAGACTTCAGGAGTCTGCCTCGCGGTGCTAAGACTTCAGGAGTCTGCCTCACGGTGCTAAGACTTCAGGAGTCTGCCTCACGGTGCTAAGACTTCAGGAGTCTGCCTCACGGTGCTAAGACTTCAGGAGTCTGCCTCACGGTGCTAAGACTTCAGGAGTCTGCCTCACGGTGCTAAGACTTCAGGAGTCTGCCTCACGGTGCTAAGACTTCAGGAGTCTGCCTCACGGTGCTAAGACTTCAGGAGTCTGCCTCACGGTGCTAAGACTTCAGGAGTCTGCCTCACGGTGCTAAGACTTCAGGAGTCTGCCTCACGGTGCTAAGACTTCAGGAGTCTGCCTCACGGTGCTAAGACTTCAGGAGTCTGCCTCACGGTGCTAAGACTTCAGGAGTCTGCCTCACGGTGCTAAGACTTCAGGAGTCTGCCTCACGGTGCTAAGACTTCAGGAGTCTGCCTCACGGTGCTAAGACTTCAGGAGTCTGCCTCACGGTGCTAAGACTTCAGGAGTCTGCCTCACGGTGCTAAGACTTCAGGAGTCTGCCTCACGGTGCTAAGACTTCAGGAGTCTGCCTCACGGGGCTAAGACTTCAGGAGTCTGCCTCACGGTGCTAAGACTTCAGGAATCAACCTCAAGGTAAAGTCAAGACTGGAGTGACTCCAGGGTGTACCCACCAAAAACTCCAGTAAGTGACTTGGCATGAAATGTTTCGCGGCCAAGAGAGGGACCATGACCATGGTATTAAAAGATCCGGAAAGTCCTCCGAAAATAAATCTCTGCTATTGATGCAAAACAGATGTTTGTGTGAGTGTTTCCGCTGTCCCTCAAAACAGATGTTTGTGTGAGTGTTTCCGCTGTCCCTCAAAACAGATGTTTGTGTGAGTGTTTCCGTTGTCCCTCAAAACAGATGTTTGTGTGAGTGTTTCCGTTGTCCCTCAAAACAGAAAACGCCATGCCATACTTAATTACAACTATAAATTAAAATTTATATAATAATAATAGAGCTTTACAGAGGATTAATGAGGAATGCAGTATTTTACGTGTCTACGCAGCCCCATCTGTGACCTCCATATTTTGCCTTATCCAGGCCATTGTCCGCCTGTGATCGATTAAGATTTTCTTTTCGCCGTCAGCGTCTGTCCTCGGCCAAGTATCACTTTAAAATGACTGCGCAGGCTGGATTTGAGACCAAAAGAGAGAATTTTTATGAAACGGCCACTAACTTAATGGTGTTTTTGTTTATTAATTGATGTATTGTCATCGACTATGAATAATTATGTTAATACAACAGCTTTATCCGAGAATGGCAAATGAGAGAAAAACGAGGACAAAACGTTAAAATGGGAATAGCTCCACATATACAGCCACAGCTCTCAATAAGTAGCATTTATTTTATTTCTAAATTTCAACATTATCAGGGTATGGGTGTGGGACAAATAACGTGTACAAACATTGTGTTATACAGACCTAGAGAGTTGATAGAAGCTGTGTACAAACGAAGTGCTGTGGCTTCAGTGGATGCTCCATAACCAAATCAAACCAATCAAGTAATAAGTGAACAGTCAACAGGCGAACTTATTGACTTTTTTTTTTAATTTTAATTTTTTTTTAATTGCGCAACTTTCTTATATGCTTGAAGGTCTTAGACGCTGACTGCATAGCTAGAGAAAGGAACTTAGCAATGGAATTGAGATGCTACAGAAGGATCCTATGTATCACATTTAAAGACCGCATCAATAAGACAATTGACACAGGGTTACTGCAGCGATTGGACCTCGTGATGATTGCTAACTATGGTAAAGAAAAAAATGCAAACTAAAGCTCTATGGCCATATTACAAAGTCTTCGGGGCTTGCAAAGACCTTCTTTCAGGGAACAGTACCAGGAAAAAGAAAACGAGGCAGACAGAAATAGCGATTGGAAGACAACATAATAGAATGGATGGTCCTGCCATTGAAAGAGGTTATATTCAAGGCAAAAGACATAGAGGAATGGAGAAAGATGGTCGACAAATCTTGTGTGGTGCCCCAACGGTCAAACAGACTAAGGGATAGGTGAAGGTGATAAGGTGACTTTCATGCCTATTTCAAGATCTCAGCGCTATGGTCCAGTCACTTTTGTTGACCAGTGGGGAAGGGGGTATTTGTAAGAACATTTTCTGTGCTGCCTTGAGGCGATGAGCCAAAAATAGCTCGGGATTGTAACTCGAACCACATTGATAGGTAGCCAAGCGTTTCTTTGTTTCTTTGAAACTCAGCCAGACATCTGGATCGAATTACAAATGTAACAAATAAATACAGTATGGAGTATGGATGTAACTTGAAGCTGAGTTTGTTTGTTGTAACTATATTATATTATATATATATATTAGTGTACTTTAAATCTTAACTCAAGCCATCGGGAGAAATGTCTATAGTTTCACTTTTTTCTATTGTATTGTGTTTTTTTTGTGTTTTTTTTTTGTTGCTGTTTTATTGTTTTGTTATTTTTTCCCTCTATACTCTATATGTTTCAGACGGCTCCTCACCAAAGAGCTCCTACAGGAGATGGCAATTGGAAAGGTTCAAACTCGGGATCATTGTGACAAAAATCCCGGAGCGCATGCCACACGAGCAGGCAGCCATCTTTGCACAAATGGCCAAAGAATAATAACCAGGACCTAATTAAGAAGCAATTAAAAATGACGAAACATAAAAGCCTTCACAACACCAGCATAATATTTTATCTAAAACATTTGATTAGGAGATTTTTTTCAAAAGTCATCTTCGTGTCGTTTTATGACATCCTTGATGTCAGAACAAGTTGACATTAGATGACATTTCACGTCATTGCGTTTTGAAATAAATTCTTAGCGCTCTAAAGCTTTTCATTAACAAATTCAATTAATTTTTATGCCCTCGTAAAAAATAAATCAAATTCCAGTCAGAATGGATGCTGATAAACGAATTGTGGGGATTTTGAATAACCAATATTAGTGTTTCAAAATAGAAAATAGGATTATTCGTGGATTAAAAAAACAAAACAATATCAGATCTTTGGTATAAAAAAATACAAGAATAAAAAAAATATTACAATGAAAAGTTTCAAACGTGAAACGAAAGTCAATTAAATGAAAATAGAAGATGATGGATATAAACATGTTTTGAATTGAAGAAATTGAAGGGAAAAATGTTTGAAATTCATGAATAGTTGATATAGTGAAGAGATTGCAGGGGAGACTATTCATCAGAATAATACGACTTATAAACATTGATTAACTAGGTACTTGAAAAGTCTTTCACTATTGAAAATGTCATGAGTAGATTATAGCAAAGAACTTCTACCCGGAACATTGTACTTAAATAAAATAACAAATAAAATTATAAAAAGATTTAAAAGAATGACAAAAGGTATCGAAATAGAAGTAAGTAATTGCAATCGACAGCGTTACCTCCACGGCCTATGCAAGCCGTAAGCTAAACCAAGCAGAATCAAAATACGCTGCCATAGAGCTTGAGTGCCTAGCTCTGATTTGGGCCTTAGTAAAATTTCAGGCGTATCTGTATGGCAAGCACTTCACGCTACAAACTGATCACAAGCCGTTGGCTTACCTCTCTTCCAGCAAGCATTTAAATGCCAGACTTATGAGATGGTCTTTGCTATTGCAGCCATATTCTTTTCAGATTGAACATGTTCCTGGAAGTCAAAATTCAGCTCCTGATTTTCTCAGCCGACATTGCATCATTGAGCCCATAGACCCAGGGCAGTCACCACCCCCAGTAAGGACAGACTCTCTGGAACACTAGACTGACCTTTGACCTAACTCAAATGAAACTTATATGCAAGCACTAAAGGTTCTCTGCGAGCACCTTCTTAAGCGTGTGTGTATGTGACGATACGTAAACGCTTGCATATAAAAGTTTCATTTGTGCTTAAACGCTTGAGAGAAAAGTTAGATCAAATTGACATAATAAACTCAACACCCAAATAATAGTTACAACATGTAGTGTCTGGCTTTATTAAATTAGAATAGTATGGTGAAAACAGTAGGAGGCGGGAGGCCAGTCCGAAAATTTCCCACCCCCCAGGTCACCCCGCCCTTGGTATGGGCTGAGTCACCGGATCGCGTGATAATGGAAGGGACAAAAACTTTCCACTATGACTCATACCGAGTGGGCGGGTTAAGGGTCAGTAGGTCAACATTCCTCGACCAGTTTCGCAATGGACTGCGGTCGTTATGCTACACACACACACACACACATACACAAAAACAGGTGTGGGCACACATCAGTTTGGGACGGCGGTAATTTTAGAAATTTAGTAACTTTAATCCCATTGGATCAAGCACGAATGTTATTTTAAAATTCAAAATACCCCAAATCTATTGGCCCGGCACCTCTGGCTATGCTAATGAGTTCGAGTCCCAATCTATATAAGAGGGGACGTGGGCTCTAACCCACGCTCACACCCGCCAGACAGATTTCTATATTTAATATGCAAGGCTGGAACTTAGTTTCTCTCATAAAGCCGCCTATAATTTAAACAGCCGTGCCTGGTTGTTATTGGTGGTGCAATATCACGCACACTAGACTTGCAGTCTTTTCACTCTAGATCTGCACTGTCTACACCTGTTAGATCGTCAGCTTCGACTGGATCAGCAGCGTCACCCAACCTGAGCCTACAATGTCTGAACTCACCCCCCCCCCCCTCTTTCTGTCAGCGACAAGGAATCTCAGTAGTGCCCATTACAAACGGTGCTAAAGCCCAGTGCCCACTACCAATCGCCTACGGTCCAGTGCCAAGATACTTGCCCAGTGTTCAGCGCCTACTACCCAGCTTAAACTGCCCAGTCCAGGCTCCAGCTGTCCACTGCCCACTACCTACGGTCCTGAGAACACCCTTCCCACCTTTCGCTACAGACGTACTCCTTTTCAACTCAAGCCTCATCCCTCTACAAGAAGAGTCAGCTCCGAGTCCTTCCTGGCATCTACCAATAAGCCCAGCGGCCAACCGACCAGCAAAGAAAGTTAAGAACACAAAATAGAAACACTTATCCACTCCTTCATATGCAATCAATGATGAAATTAATCCACCTGAATCATTGTTAACTCACTACCCAAGCTAGTAGTGATATTGTTATTGTTAAATAAATTTGTATTTTTTTATTAAATATATAGTCAATTCATTTGTTATAATTGTTGCTCGTAGTGTGCCTGTTCAATATTTACTTAAAATCTACTCAAAATTACTTCCCCTAGAGTAACGAACCAAAACTCTTTTAAAATATTAAAACCTCGCCACCCAGTGGAACACAGAAGACTCAAACACACGACGTTACACCAGCATAATAACAAAACCACTCCATCAGCTTGCAAGCAAGGCAACCAAGAAAGTGCGTTCAAAAATTGTGCACTTAATAAACATTGGTGCTAGAATGCCAGAACCTACGCACCGACAGTGAGATACATCAATGTTACAATCAATGTTACAATGTTCATATCAATACGTTGCAATCCTGTAACTGCAGCGGCCATAAGGCACTTTCTATAGTTTGGTAACTAGTGAACTAGACTGGGTTGATACAGTAGACCGAGTCTTTAATCCATATAATCTAAGATGATTGTGTGACTAGTTACCTATTGAACAGATAGTAGGCCTATTTGTGTTCGGATTTATTATTTTTTTTTTTTTACTATTCTGTCATATTCAATTTTCATTGTCTTTTCATGTTGGACCTAGCCGTTGGGTTTCTACTAAGTGACTTCTTTCGTATTGTCTTCAGTTTAGCTGTGATGGTGCTAGTTTATTTTGTGTTTGTTTGTTTGTTATTGTTTTTAAATTCATTTTTATGTCACAAGAAAAAAATTTTTTCATTAACCAAGCTTTTGGGGACTTGATGCTCGCAGTTATTAGCATTTCTTTTTGAGTAGTAGGCGTGAAAATGTCTTGATGTTACGATAAGATTGAGTTGATCAGACAATGGGTTTCTCATGTTGTAATGCAGTGTAGATTTCTATTTTAAACAATTATTTAAACATTTGAACAATATCGTCATGCCGAGATTCATTCAAATAACGAAGATTGTTTAACAATACAGAGTAAGCCTTCATTCTGAAACTAGGAATCAGCTGAATAAAATACACCCAGTACAATACAATTAAACAAAGGGAACTATCTTCGTTCAAGGCCCATAACTACAACTGACTTTCCTAGTCCGTTCAAACACTTTTTATGTATCAAACTCGCTCCTTTTATGGAAATAACTTGCCCGCTTCTGTTCCAGAAACCGAAGTCATTTTTACAATGCCTCCATTCAACTTGCAAACTCATCTGTGAGAACATCAAAAACCAAAGTGGACACGGATCTTACCAACGGATTTAACGATTTTCCTAGAACTTTGACGGTTGATGTATATCTTTGAGAAAATAATTACTAGCTGATTGGCCACTCTGGAAAAACCCTAGCTTGACCGTTATCATTTGTTTAAAGGATAATAAAAAAGAAATCGCAATTCGGTTTCAGTTCTAGACAGTCTTTATCTTGAACAGGCATACGTCAATCAGTATCCTCACATTTAGGCCCTAGTCATTAGGAGTGTTTTGTTTCTGTAGACGTTTAGGAACTTTTTGCGCATGCGCATTCTAAGTCTATAGGCCCATCATTAAAATTGTATAAAGTGTTGTCGATTTACACATGAGCTAACAATAATGTTTTTTTCGGGGCGGGAGGGGGGGGGAGGGGGAATATTGATATATTGCAAATTTAATTGTTTGCATCAAAAAATACTCGCCAATATTTGCTGTATAAAGGAGGAAATATCCATTTTAAAACAGGTGTTTCTTATATTTAATTGCTTAGCTCACTTTGGTTCAATTTCTTAAGGGGGGGCGTGTCAAGGGATGGGGGGAGTAGCCGGGAGAAGGTTTCCGTGCTTCCTCTAGACAAACAAGACTCAGATCAAGTCAAGATTCAAACTCCAGCCCCTTGATAGCCATGCCTTTAATGTCACTCAGCCACACACCTCCTATCCCATTGTTTTCTGCATGTAAAATATGAAGCTGGAGAATACAAAGGAGACTAGGATTGAAACTGGATCTAAAACTTTGACAATAAGAACCATTAGGCACCGCCAGTTTAGAAATTCGTTGCTCTCAGCGTTGGTTCCTATGACATTATAAAGTCTCTTCAAAGTTCCCTATTTGCATTGAAAGAAATATTCCGCCCATGTCGTGTCATAAATCTCCTCCTGCAATTTTGATCTCGAGTCACCATTACTAGATGGGGGGGGGGGGGGGGGGGGGGCAAACCCCATTGCTGGCAGTGTGGGGAGAGGTGAGGACAAGTGATACTTTCAAGGGCCATAACTCTGTTAGCACACTAACATCCCCTATCCAACAAAAAAAGGAGATCTCTACGTCTTACAAGGATGTGTGTGGATGTCTCAGCGGGAACGTGAATATATTGTGTGTGTGTGTAGGTGAAAGTGTGTGAGTTGGTCGTTAACTGTCGTTTGTGTGTAGGTGTAGGAGTGTGCGAACTGGTCATTGACATGTTGAAAAGTAAAGAAAAAAAAACTCGTATAGATGGTCAACCGCAGGAAAGAGAGAAGGTTATCGGAAAGGCCTGGTCAATACCACACCAGACTTATGGTAACCCGAAATTTGCATAATTGAATACCGCCTGAAAAAAAAAAACCAATACAAAAAATTAATAAGCGAAGGAAAAGTTTGCTTGGGACATACAGTTGTGTCCCCTTCCTTTCAATTAGTTCATTTTTTTCCCTATCTCGTCTCTAGCCTGCGGGTGGGCCATGAAATACTCGCTGGAGGGGCGGGCTATCTCATATTCAAATCTTAAATTAAATTGTAAATTGAAATCTTCAGTTCGATCAATAAGCCAGACATGGGCGAAGACTTTCTGTCATTACAAATCGATTCCTTTAACAAATATAGCCGTGTGTAGTATCGCTAATAAGTATTTGTTTTTCAATGATTACTATTTGACGTTTTTCAGTTGTTGTTTTTTTAAAGGTAGATAAGCTGAGGAGTTGTGCGGCCAACTACACTGCACAATCAGGGACGGACTTACAAATTGCGGGGCCCAATTTAATAGATGCTTGCGCGTCTCCTTCTTCTATAGTTTTTTCTACAATAACAGCTATTACTATTAATTAAATCATGATACCTGTCATGCGCATATTCTTTTGGTGTTTTCCTTTGTGTACCATAAGAGATTGTGAGTTTTGTTTACTAGGAACGCGCTTCTGTTGATGTCATTGTTGCTTACTTGTTTTTTTGGCTTCTGTTGTGCGATGAGGCTAGATCTCCTGGGAGTTTCTCTTATGGGTTTTCTTCCCCAGTATTGGGTACGTTAGTTTATGTGACTACCTTCTAAATGGCGTAGATCTAAAATCGTTTCTTTTTATAATTGTGTGAATGGCAGTATCAAAAGAGTGTGTATATTTCTTATCTAGGGACGCAGGCTTGGGACTCTGCTGGAGTCAAGTCTGAGCTGTAGGCTTGGTAGTTGACTATTGCCCGTGGCGTTGGGTTGGCGTTGTGAGGCCTGATCGACTATGGCACCGAGATTAAGGTGTGCTATAGTTCCTTTGAATGTAATTTGTAATTGCTTTATAAATGTTATTGATAATTATTCATAATGTATGCTTCATCATATCATATATTCATTAAATTGTTAAACGTACAATCTTGTTGTTAAATAATGTACATTAACTTACTTTGTCATTAATATTGTTCACGTTGAACAACTGTTGGTATTGACTAAAGGTTCAGTTGAATAACTTTTACTCAATGTGTGTAGTTTACACGCTGTTGCCTTTATGTTCTTGCGTTACTCTGTTCAGGTTAGGGTACGGGACCATAATATCATACCCTAGCTAATCTGAAATCCCACCCTGACAATACCAACATTTTCTATACAACTTGCACAGGAATCAAGTCAAACGCAATAGGTGCCTATGGGTTCAATAATGTTTCGTCAATCGTGCCATAGGCGTACATTACATAATATGTTAACCCTTGAAGTCTTGCATCTTTTAAAGTCTGACAAGAGTCATCACTGTTAGTGCTACAAAACTTAGCAAAGGGAGTGACAGCTTTGTAGAAATGCTTCTATTATCTATACAAGCTTTTTTTTTTTTTTCTACCTAAAAATGATATTCACTCTCTGATTAGGCTTTTTTTTTATACATGCAGATTCAGTAAAAATGCTTAATTGTGGTCGATATATATATATATATATATATATATATATATTTATATATATACAGAGAGAGAGAGAGAGAAAGTTGAAATATTATTATATTCTACATCGTCAAAAAGCAGCAAATGATATTGATAAAATGCACAGGATATACGTCATAAATCACCAGCTTTTAGAAACTCTAAATGTACCGGATGTTTTTTTTTTACTTCCCTTGTTATCTTCCGCTCCGGTGCTTTCCCGCCACTTTTCTCTCGTTCCTTCTCCTGTTGATGCTTAGAATCGATACCAAAAGGAATACAAACAAATATGAACAAGGCAGTGGTGGAAATCTTTGGAGAAATACAATGTGAAGGACGTCTGTCTGCTGGGGCCACTATGGAGTCTGTCTGCTGGGGCCAGTATGGAAGTTTGTATGCGGGGCAGGTATTACAATAAACATACTAAGGTCTCCTGTGTAAAGAATGGTGTCTAACTATTAGCTCTGTTGTTGCATGTGACAGAACATGACAGTATAACAAAACATGAATATTTTTGTAAACAGATGTTCTACAGAGAATTCGAAGATTTTCTGACAATTTTTCAGTTCAGATACTTTCATGACTTGGGAATTTAGTCCAATAAGATTGTCACTGCGTCTGTTGGTTAGTGCAAGGCAGGATTGGTTCACATCCGTTGTTTTGTTGTATTTTACTTCTGTTCTATGAGCTTTTGTCTTATTCTCTGGAAGTTATTTTTTTCAGGCGACTTAATTTCCAAATCCGAAGTAGGCACTGTTACCAAAGGGTTGAGACCAAAAGAATAATGTCCATTATCTGGGTGTTGCTTTGTTTGTAGATACAGTAATTTATTGAGACAGTACTTTGTTGAGACAGTACTTAGTAGATATAGTACTTTGTAGATACAGCGCTTTGTTGAGACAGTGTTTTGTTGAGAGTACTTTGTAGATACTTTGCTTTGTTGATACAGTACTGCGAAGATATAGTGTTTTGTTAGTGTTTTTATAATGCTATAGTGAACGGAGAGGCCAATAATAGAATATGCATCCTCTGCCTGGGACCCCTCAACTCAAGAAAACATTAAGAAACTGGAACAGACACAAAATAGTGCAGTGAGATTCATAACAAACTAATATTCACATTTGACTAAAGTAACACCTTTAGTAAAATCACTAAATTTAGAAAGCCTTCAGGATAGAAGACTAAAAAGTAAAGTAGCAATTATACATAAAACACTGAATCAAAATAGTCAAATGCAAAAACTAAATTTAATAAAATACTCAGAAAGACACAAAGATAAAGGCACATTGCTCGTTCCATATGCTAGGACTGATTTGTACAAATGCTCCTTCTTCCTTAGCTCTATTATAGCATGGAATGGGTTGCCTGAGCTAGCCAGGAAAACAAGTGACATGGCAGAATTTAGGTCAATCTTCTTTTTTGAAGTAAATTCTGTACTATATAAAAAAGATAAGAGAGCCAATCCTTTGCAGGGACTTTGTTTTTCTTCAAACATTGGTTAAGAAACGGACAACTCTTTGGGGTTAAAAACATAATAAAGGATGGAATAAAACTGGACTACAGATAAACTTTATAGACACCAAGCAACCAGAGGCGTGGCAACTATGTATAAATATTATGTTGATTAGACAGTTTAGCATCTTCAGATGATGAATTAAAACGTTTAACTGACGAGGTACTGAGGGGGTGCAGTAATGTCAGAAGTGAAACTGAAAGGTCAGAGTGGGGTCAGCATTTAAATTATAAACGTCAGTTAGGACAATAGATTATGTGACCTAGACGGAGCTCAGTGATGAGATTAGGCGCCCTGACTGTGCCAACCCGTGGTGGAGGCTGCCCAGGCTAGAACAAGCTTTTATATCACACTACTGAACGTGCCATTTCCCTGTTGGTTCCTATTTACACTGTTCATGCCAAACTTCGAATCACAGTAGAGACAGTACCTTCGGTGTGGGGATGAATAGGAAACTGTGTAGCACATTCTATTTAACTGTCCAAGACTTGCTGAATTTTGTTTCAACTGGTCTGGTAAGTCACGTGCTCTTGACCTGTATAGTGACATACATACATGATGTCAGCCGCAAGGTTTTTCTCCAGGGTTATTGTTTTCATTAAATGATTTGAGCCTCTCAGTCCTCACTGACATGGAGTTGGAAGATGAGATAAGAGGAGTTTAGTCATGACGCTCGAGGATCACACATTCTTTGGTCAGTATATAGCAATTTACTAGAGATGTAGAGGCAGTATCCGGCTCGACTCCGGCCGAATATCATATTTTACTATCCGGCAATAGCCGGCTCGGTCGAATATTTAAAAAATGCTATCCGGTGTATCCCTATTACTTGCACAAAAATCTGTCCCTAACCCTAACCTTAACACATCATCAATCATGACACAATGGGGCTATTTGTTTTGGCGTTGTTGGCACATGCTATTTGTGTTGAGGCTTTTTCTAGGACCAAACCAATAAAAAAAACTAAATTAAGTTGTGCCAGAATGTCATGTTAATTATATTAGTAACTACAGAGCCATGCAGGCTATACATTTAGTGGTGACACGATGGAGGTGTGTCAATGCAGTTTGTAAAGTCAATAGTGAGAAAATGTGTAGTTATCAACCGATGTTGCTTTAGCGCTTAAAAGAAAGAGAAACATTGGGCGTATGGATGGATAAATGATTACATACAGACAAACAAACTGAGAGATAAACATAAAAAAAACAGACAGACAAACAGAAGGACAGATAAAGAGACAGACAGACAGACAGATATATATATATATATATATATATATATATATAGATAGATAGATAGATAGATAGATAGATAGATAGATAGATAGATAGATAGATAGATAGATAGATAGATAGATAGATAGATAAAATAGAAAGCTTTGAAACAAAAACACTAAATCGGTGAATCCCGTTGCTTGAGAGCTGTTGTAATTAAATGGTCCATCAGACCGTGCAAATAATTCTGTTCTATTGATTTCTCTCCTCCTCATGTTAATGTACATCCCCAGACTTTACCTAACGTTTTACCTAGATCTGATCAAGAGTGTTTGCTTGCCTAACATCCTACGTGCCATGGACTATATCTTTACCTCTAGCTCTTCAATAACAGTTTTTTTTATGTTTTAACTAAATGTAACTTTTATATTAATTCTTCTTCTTCGTTCTCATTTTTATGTTGGAGCGTTCAGATGATTAGACCAATACATGAGATGAACTGCGCAGTGGTTTCCAAGTCAGGGAGTTCTCCATATAGTTTTCTTTCTATTGGGGTGTTTTGGGGCCAGTGTCTTGTACGGGCCTTTTGGTAAAGAGAGAAGTTACGGAGGACACGGTCAGCACTCTCTGGTGACACTCCACATGGGCAGATTTCACTGGTTCCAATTTTGAGCTTCCGGTACATATGTTAATTTTATATAATAAGGCTTTTCTTTCAGTCCGAAGATGAACAAGGAGTACAGTATTTCACGTGGCTGCGCAGTCCCAGCTGCGACCTACATATTTCGCCACATCTGGACGTGGTCTATTTAGGTTCTCTTTTCGCCGTCTACGCCTTGAGATTGTCCAAAGAGTTGAACCTAAGGCTCTTCGAACTCAAGGCTTGAACAAACCGTTCTGTCTGGAAGAGGTCCAAGTCAAGCTCTATGTAAAACACTGCTATTTCCAATGTGTCTGACGCATGGACTAGAATACACGACCGTAGGCCGAGGACACAGAGAACCCACGCCATCTTCTTATGTTTTACCAAGCTAACCGTGCAGGACTCGCCTTATTCCAAAGGTCCCTTGGGGAATGGCGCATGAATTATCGACAGGGACGTGGAAGCTCTCTTTCAACTCCTCACTGTGCAATGGGAAAGCTCTCGCATTCCTTAGACACTCCCACATGAGTCTTGTTTTGCTACTCATTTAGCCTAATCACTTCCTCTAGATATCGTTTCCAACAGAGTGCCAAGTTGAGGCAGAATAGCGTACCCTTCCAAGAAAAAGCTGGACAAATTAAAACAATAGATCGGCTTCACTCTCTCTCTCTCTCTCTCTCTCTTGATATCTTCCATGAACAGCTACTGACTGGGAAATGTGGAGGGATTTTAGTTGCGCGCAGAGGGGTAGCTAGGTTGGGGGAGGGAGGGGGGAAATTGAAACCCACCCCGGCCCACCCTCATGTGGGGGCTCCCAAATGAGTGTTTTTTAAATTAAATATTACGCAAAATTCAGGGCCCCCAAAGAGGTCAACGCGCCCGTGCCCTCAAATGATGGCAAATTTTTAGCTACGCCTCTGGTTGCGCGAACTGTCACAGCACCCCTACGACGAAAGTCAAGGAACACTAATAGACTTCAAGTTAGGAGAGCAGTTGGGAACGGACTGTTTAGACCAGCTGACCATGCAGAAAGATCAGATCGCCACTGAAGGACTAATTGCTTTTTGTGTTTCATTAATATTATTCTTAATTGTTAAATATCTCAGAATGTGATAAAGAAATTGCCATTAGTTTTGTCTTTTAAAAAATGACGCCTCAAACGTATGTAATTATTACAATCCTTTTAAAAAACTAATGCTCAAAATAAACTAAAAAAGAAAATGTGTGATGCTAAAATTAAAGACAAAATTTAGAGCGAATAAATCAAAAATAAGATCACAATAAAAGAAAAAGAAACAAAATAAACCTACCAAAGAAAGTTTTCTTTTCAACCCATTTAACAAACACAAATAAAGAGAAAAAAAATCAAAACAAAGCAAAAGGAGAACAATATAAAATGTTAGAAAGCAAACTACAAGAAATCAAAAAGTTTGACAAGAAATTCAGACTATCTGGAATCATCATCATCATCATCATCAAACTCCATTAGAGTGAGGGCTTGAGAGGCTCAAATCCTCTCTTGCAAAAGCCCTGGACAGAAACTCTGCTGTCTTGCATAGTGCATAAATGTCGCCATACAGGTCGAGAATTTTGGGTTTTCCAGACCTGTCGAGACGGAGATCAGCAAGTCTGGGGGCAGTCAAACAGAATAGGAGGCACGGTTTCCTCTTCTTCCCTGCAGCGGGGGCACCTTGAATCAAAATTTGGCCATAGCCGTGAGAAATATGAGCCAACAGGACAGAGGCCTGTCCTGCACTGTGCTATAATAGCTTGCTCAGGCCTGGACAGCCTCCACCACAGGGAAGTGCGGTCAGGGCGCCTCATGTGCTCCCAGACTCCACGGGCTTTTTGGGACTTGCCCCAGCACTCAAACCACATTTCGATTTGTTTGTTATTTTTTGTATTCTAGCCAGGACTTGATGAAAGCTTACAGCCTGGTCAGTGGGTGGAATTTGCCCTCCCTGGTAGGCCAAAGAGTCTGCAATTGTGTTGCCAGTCACACCTATGTGACTCGGTACCCACTGCATTATTACAGTGGTGCCATAGCGTTGTTTAATGTTATGTGAAGCCATGATGACAGTGTTGATATTAGGGGGCCATGGTCCGGAGCTTTGCAAAGCCTGTAGTACAGATTTGAGTCAGTGACCACAACAATCTGTGTTACCCTCAAATGTCCCACGCCGAGTTGAGAGTCAATGACTTTTAAGGCTTCACACACTGCCATGGTCTCCGCATCAAAACTGCAAACACATGGTCCAAAGATTTTGACTAAGTAAGAGCCAAGAAAGTCGATGTAGGCTCCATAGCCTGCTCTTCCAGAATCTATTGATGACGACCCATCAGTGTATGCAAAAAATAGCACTGGGCTTGAAGGTATTAATGGTCTCCAGAGCTAGGATTTGAAGGTCGTTAGATGAACGACTTTGCTTAGTGTTGACATTGTTTATATGAGTAGCTTGAATGATTCCCCGTGACTAAGGGAGTGAATGTTGGAATGTTATGTGTCATGTGTGTTTACAAAGTGTGTAAATAAATTCACTCATGAATCTGGTACTAGAGCGTTGGTGTTGTTTATTAAGTGTAGTGTCCAGAGCTTAACAAGTGGTAGCAGAGCGTAAGTAAACATATTTACTTAGTTGATCCTAATGGCTACTAGGATAGAAATTCCATCATTTATTAAAGAAAAGCCATACGAGTTGTATAAACAAGAGTTACTCGCATGGAATGAAATAACTGACCTGAAAGAAGAGAAAAGAGCTATAGCCATTGCCCTTTCACTACCACAAAACAGTGAATCAGGGATCAGAGAGAAAGTGTTCGAACAATTAGACCTATCAGAGCTTAAGTGTCGGGAAGGCTTTGAGAGACTTTTGCAGTTTCTTGACAAGAACTTGGCCAAAGATGACCTGGCAGACAGCATTCACAAATTTGACGAGTTTGAAGATCTTAAACAGGGGGAAAACCAGTCCATACAGGATTTCATAGCAGAATTTGATACAAAATATAGAAGAATAGAGAAGAAAAAGATGAAGCTGTTACCTGAGATTCTGGCCTTCAAGCTACTAAGGAAGGCAAGAATAACTCGAAACGAAAAGATGCTTGTTTTGACTGGAATGAATTACGCCAATCGTGACACCTTGTACGAAGAAGCTAAGTCATCTCTGAAAAAGTTTAAGGGAGAAGAAAGTAAACTGAAGGACCAAGAGGCATGTATCAAACTTGAGCCAACGTTTTTGGCTGAAAATGAAGAAGCTTTATGGGCAGCGGGATACAAAAGACGTGAAAACTTCAGTAGCTTTGGAAAACTAGAAGATCAGACAAAATGTAATTATAAGCCTAAAGTCGGACATCAAGTAAGAGGTGGAGGACAAGGAAGGGGCGGCACCCGAGGTTTTGGATTCCCAAAAGTTCAACGAAGTTCAAAAAATATAAACCCAGTTGGTCCCGACGGAAATGTCTTAACATGTAAATCATGTGGATCATACAGACATCTTTTGCCCAAGTGCCCCGACAGTTGGGAAAACATGTCTAAGAGGGTCAATATCGTTGACCAGGCAGAAGAAGCCTGTTTGTTCACAGGAAATCACAAAGATGAAACTTCCCAATTAGGGGTCGAAGCTTTTAACTGTGCCGTATTGGACAGCGCATGCAGTAGTACAGTGTGTGGAATGATATGGTTGG
This sequence comes from Biomphalaria pfeifferi, assembly GCA_030265305.1. NCBI lineage: Eukaryota > Metazoa > Mollusca > Gastropoda > Planorbidae > Biomphalaria > Biomphalaria pfeifferi. The sequence continues at coordinate 57,406 of JASAOG010000410.1, forward strand.
AGGCATTTTTGAGCTCTTTAGATGAAGAGGACCGCAACAAAGTGAAGTTAAGAGAAGGTCACAGAATGTTTAAGTTTGGTGGTGGAACAATAATAAAATCAAAAGGTGAATATGAGTTACCTGTCACAGTGGCTGGAAAGAATGTTAAACTTCTGACTGATGCTGTAGAAACAGACATACCATTGTTACTTTCCAGATCTGCTATGAAAACAGCAGGAGTAAAAATGGATCTGGAAAATGATACAGCTGTTATATTTGGAAAAGAGGTTGCTTTAAACTTAACATCTTCTGGCCATTATTGCATTCCAATTGACAAGACAGAAATGATTCAAATAGAAGAGGTCAACACAGTAAAAGCATTCGACGAATCCTCTGAAAAACGCAAGGCAACAATTAGAAAACTACACAGGCAGTTCGCACACCCTCCAAAGGATAGACTTAAGGCTTTACTTCAAGACGCTAACAGTTGGTATGAGGGTTTTGAAGAGGAATTAACAGATATAGAAAGAAGCTGTGAAGTATGCAAAGTATTTGCCAAGACACCATCTAGACCTGTAGTGGCCTGCCCTATGGCCAGAGACTTTAATGAAAAAGTTGCAATGGATCTCAAACAATACAAAGGTCAATGGATACTGCACATGGTTGATATGTGGTCAAGGTACAGTGTTTCTGTACTAATCAACCGGAAAAAAACGTCTAATGTCATTGATGCCTTGATGACAAACTGGGTGGGAATATTTGGAGTGATGAAGGCGTTGATGACGGATAATGGCGGCGAGTTCAATTCTGATGAGCTTCGAGAAGTAGCATCAATCCTGAACATTCAAGTTGGTACAACTGCAGCTTTCAGTCCATATCAGAATGGCTTGTGTGAACGAGTCCACGCTATTACCGATCACATGCTAATGAAACTTGAGGCTGAAAATTCAGATGTAGATCTTGAAACTCTCTTATTCTGGGCTAATATGGCTAAAAACTCTTTGCAAATGAGAAATGGTTATAGTAGCCATCAGCTTGTGTTTGGGAGAAACCCTAATTTACCTAACATTCTGCAGGCAAAATTACCAGCTTTAGAGGGCAGCACAACAAGTGAAGTCTTCCATAAGCACCTGACCGCTCTCCACGAGGCACGTAAAGCTTACATTCAATCAGAGTCAAGTGAAAGAATAAGACGAGCCCTGCGTTCTAAAGTTCGAGCATCAGAGCAGGTGTTTCAAAATGGTGACAAAGTGTTTTACAAGCGTGAAGGCAAAGAGAGATGGTTAGGACCCGGAAAGGTGGTATTTCAAGATGGAAAAGTTGTTTTTGTGAGACATGGCGGTGTATTTGTCAGAGTGGCACCAAACAGACTTTATAAAGCGAGCGTGGAGGAGGAAGAGAGTACAGAAGATAATAAGGAGAACACAAAAACGATTCATGGCGGCGTCAAGAGTGGTGTAAGCGAAATATTTGATGGAGATGGTGAACTTATTAGAGATGAAAGTAACACAAAGACAGACATTCATTCTGTAACTTGTTTGAAGCCAAATGAACAAATAGAATACAGAATGGACGAATCAGAACAATGGTCAAAAGCTACCATTCTCGGAAGAGCAGGCAAAGCCACAGGAAAGTATAAGTATTGGTATAACATAGAAAATAATGTGGACAAAGAAAGAAAAAGTGTTGACCTTGAACGAATTGAGTGGAAATATTCAAGGGGAGGCAATAGCGACAATGTATGCTTATCAATGGTTGAATCAAGCAAGGAGATAGATGAAGCCAAACAATTGGAGTTATTGAAATTAAAACAGTTTGAAACATATGAAGAGGTTGAAGACTGTGGACAAAATGCTATTTCTACACGTTGGGTTATAACAATGAAAAATGGTTCACCAAAAGCACGTCTTGTTGTAAGAGGATTTGAAGAGCAAGACTTAATACCAAAAGATAGTCCAACTGTTGCCAAAGGCTCCGTGAGAATTTTCTTGTCGATTGTGGCTAGTAGACAGTGGCAGATTAAAACAACAGACATCAAATCTGCATTCTTACAAGGAAAACCCCTGAATAGAGATGTACATATTATACCTCCAAAAGAGAGCAATACTCCAAGTAAAGTTATTTGGAAACTGAAGTATGGGCTATATGGACTCAAGGATGGTGCAAGACAGTTTTATTTAAGCGTCAAAGAAGAGCTTATTGAACTTGGTTGCAAACAGTCAAGCCTTGATCCAGCACTGTTCACATTAATGACTGATGGAGTTGTATGTGGCATCATTTGTTGCCACGTCGACGATTTTCTTCATGCTGGCAATGATGTTTTTGAGAAGACTATGTGTGAATTGCGTCACCGATTTGTGGCAGGAAAGATAGAAGAGCGAAATTTTTATTACATTGGATTCGACATCAGACAAGTCACAGATGGGATCATCCTGGACCACACAGCGTACATCGAAAAACTTGATCGCCCAAAGTTAGACCCAGCAAGATGTTTGCAAAAGGATTTGCAGTTGAATGATACAGAACAGTCTTTGTATAGAAAACTCATTGGCAAGTTAAATTGGGTCGTTCAAGGCTCCAGACCTGATATGGCATTTGAGTTAGTTGATCTTAGCACAAAGTTAAACAAAGCTGTGGTTACAGATCTAATGCGAGCAATAAAAGTCATCGGAAAGCTAAAAGACTTAAGACCCATACAATTGTATAGAGGTCTAAATGGAAAACCCGAAGACGACTGGGAGCTGCTTCTGTTCTGCGATGCCGCCTTGGGTAATCTTAGTGGTGGTACAGGAAGTACAAGTGCCCATATTGTATGGATTAAAGACAAAGACGGGCATTGCTGTCCAATTTTTTGGCGAGCCTCAAAGATCAAAAGGGTAGTGAGATCTACCATAGCTGCTGAGGCATTAGGCTTGCAAGAAGGCCTAGAGTCTGCCATCTTTTACAGAACTGTAATAGAAGAACTCTGTGGTATTGAGAAACAGTCTTTGCCTATCACAGTTTTCATTGACAACAAAAGTGTCATTGAAGCGCTGCAGACCACCAAGCTAGTGGAAGACAAAAGGCTGCGTATTGACATTGCTTCCATCAATGAGATGCACAGGACTGAAAGAATTGAAATTCGCTGGTGTCCTGGGAGAGCGCAACTAGCTAATGTGATGACCAAACGAGGCGCATCGGGACTTCTACTTCTGACCATACTGCAAGAAGGAAGACTCCCGGATGAGTATATGTAAGCAGCACTGGTATTTTTTTTTCTCTATTCACCCTATTTCTATTTCTAGTAATGTAAATATACCTATGACCCTGCCATATTTTTTGTTTGAATATATCATCTTTCCTAGTTATGTGAATATGCCTACAATTTCATTTTGTTATTCACCATACTTGTCTTGTAGTTCGAATAGTATGTTAAAAAAAAAAAAAAAAACAAACACGTGACTAAAACAGATTGTTTACTTTGTTTGATTTGTGAGTTATTTGACATTCTACTCTTGTCACGTATAAATACTTGTTCATATAATATGTACTTGTTGATTTCGGTTGATTTTCCTACATTTCTTTCTGATTCTGGATTTTTGCCTTTATAGGTGAAAGTAAGAATGAGTGAGAAAAAGAAAAAAGAGAAATTGTAATGAATGTTGACATTGTTTATATGAGTAGCTTGAATGATTCCCCGTGACTAAGGGAGTGAATGTTGGAATGTTATGTGTCATGTGTGTTTACAAAGTGTGTAAATAAATTCACTCATGAATCTGGTACTAGAGCGTTGGTGTTGTTTATTAAGTGTAGTGTCCAGAGCTTAACAGGGGGCCATGGTCCGGAGCTTTGCAAAGCCTGTAGTACAGATTTGAGTCAGTGACCACAACAATCTGTGTTACCCTCAAATGTCCCACGCCGAGTTGAGAGTCAATGACTTTTAAGGCTTCACACACTGCCATGGTCTCCGCATCAAAACTGCAAACACATGGTCCAAAGATTTTGACTAAGTAAGAGCCAAGAAAGTCGATGTAGGCTCCATAGCCTGCTCTTCCAGAATCTATTGATGACGACCCATCAGTGTATGCAAAAAATAGCACTGGGCTTGAAGGTATTAATGGTCTCCAGAGCTAGGATTTGAAGGTCGTTAGATGAACGACTTTGCTTAGTGGCATTAGGGTCTACTAATTTCAAGCGTATGTCTGGGGTCGTTGGGCGACACCAATGATGAAGGTGATGAAAGCGTTGAATGTTTTGTCGGTTGGTGGAGAGGCAAGCTTCATCAGATAGTCTAGTGGCATGATTCATAAAAGACTGCATCTGGATACGTCTTCTGCATCTCCAACCATCCACTAGTTTTCTAGCTGGGAGGTATTCATCCAGCCTTTTATACTGCTCATAGCAGGTCAGTACTGACCTTTCCCTCCTAAGGTTTAGTGGACCTATATTAGTCATTATTTCAGCCGCATTTACTGGACTTGTCCTAAAGGTTCCACAGACAAATCTTAGTGCTTGGGACTGTATTTTATCAAGTTGTTCAAGAGCAGTCCTAGAGCCATAAATTTGCACAGGAAGGCTGTAGTCTATCTGTGATCGGACTGCTCCTAAATACAGGGAATCACAGAAATAGAAACGACATTTATATTCCAAACATCCCGAAACATAAAACATCAAGTCGCGTTCTTATGATTGATAAATAAAACGTGTCTTTTCCGTCTGAAGATTAAAGAAGAATGCAACATTTCACATTGATACTTAGACCCGGCTGTGACCTAAATATTTCGCATATTTACTCACACGATGCAATCGAATGTTGTTTTTTCTTCCCTGTCTTCGCTAGAAGCTTTCCTTTTGATTTCTAAACGTATCTAGAACAAACATATCTGTGGACATGTGGAAATAGAACAAGAGACAGTGAGAATAGAAATAGGATAAATTTAGATCAGAAAAATATGTGTGCGTGTCTGTTTCAAATAAAAATATAAAAAAAAGAATTATATATGACTGAGTGGTTAAGCTCTTGGCCCCTGAACCTGGGGTCCTGGGTTCGAATTTCGGTGAAGACTGGGATTTAGAAATTCAAAATTTTTAGGGCGCCCCAGAGTCCATCCAACTTTAATGGGTACCTGTCTTCATTTGGCGAAAATAAAGGCTGCTGGTGGTTGTGCTGGCCACGTGACACCCTGCCGTTAAGCGTTGACCAAAGAAACTGATGACCTTCACATCAACTGCCCTATAGATCACATGATCTGAAAGTGGAACTTTACTTTAACTTTACATATATATATATATTCATGGGCGTAGCCAGGGGGGCGGGGTTGGGTTTCAACCCCCTCTCCGAAATGAAATATCCCCCCGCAGGAGGGGTGTGTCGGAGTTATGTGACTATTCTTTTGCTTTAATTTTGTTTATTTTAGGTGAAATTTTAATACTAAACCATCACTTGCCCTAGCACAGCCAAGGGAGTTTTGATTTTTAAACCCCTATCTGGGGGCATTGAGGGGCTTTAAGTTTGAAACCCCTACCAGGGGTTTTGAGTTTAAAAACCCCTACAAGGGGCTTTGAGTTTGAAAACCCCTACCAGGGGGTTTTAAGTTTAAAACCCACTACCAAGGGGTTTTGAGTTTAAAACCCCCTACCAGGGGGTTTTGCATTTAAATCCCCCTCTTCTATAAAACAAAAAAAAAATGCAAAAGACAATCCCAAAATTCCAAGAGCACATCTAAGGAAGATTTTGATTTTAAACCCCTCTCCAAAATTTACGATAAACTCAAAATTGTTTGAGCGTAGCCAAAGGGGTTTTGAGTTTAAACCCCTCTTCAGCTGGGTTTGAAGCTAAGAATACATCTTCAATAGTAAATAAAATAAAAAAAGCAAATTACGCACTCAAAATGCTAGGAGCATAGCTAAATGGTTTTTAGTTTAAACCCCCGCCAGCGGGATTTGAAGCTAAAAAATAAATCTTCAAAATAAAAAAAATAAAAATTTCGCAATTAAAATGATATAAGCGTAGCTAAGCCTATTGGGTTTTTGAGTTTCAATTTCCCTTCAGAGGGGTTTGATGCTAAAAAATATCTCTTCAATATAAAAAAAGCAAATTACACACTAAAATTCTTTGAGCGTAGCCAAGCCAATGGGTGGTTTTGAGTTTCAACCCCTCTCCTCCAGATGGCTTTTTTAAAAGTTTAAAACCAATCAAGATAGTTTTGAGTTTAAAATCCCCTTTCAGAGCGTTTTAAGGTTGAAAACCTCTCTCTTCAATATTATTTCTAAAGCAAACTACAGTCACCAAATTATATGAGCGTAGCTAAATGTGGTTTTGAATTAAAAACAAAAACAACAACTTCAGATATATTTTAGTTTAAATCCCCCAACAGATGATTTTGACGATAAAACTTCCCTTTTCGATATAACATCTAAAGTAAACTAGTCACCTAGTTCCAAAATCTTAGTCAAGAGAAGTTACACATGTCTACCAGTGGCTGGACTCCATTAATAAAGTGCTATGAAATTGAAAAGCACTAAATGTGGCTCTAAAATGAGGGCTAAGAAGGATTTTAGGAGTCAGTTATAGAGATCGGGTCTAAATAAAGGAAATCCTATGCCGAAATGGGAGTCGACACCTTAGTAAAGTTGTGACAGAGCGTCGCATGAGGTTTGCATGACATTTTCTCCAACAAAATAAATTACGCATAATATCATTCTAGTACAACTTGGCTCCTCACTTTCATGGAGGTCCTCGGAGCAGGTGGGAAGAGGCTTCAGACATTGCCAGTGACAGATTTTTGTGGAAACAGCTAGCCAGCAAATGCGCCGAACGGTGCGGGAGGGTCTAAGTTATTAAGAATAGCACATTAGGTTTTTGAAATAAAACTTTTTATTAGAAAAATAATGCACTGTAGGTACCTCAGAATATGCATTTATTTGTCTTTCAATGCCAGAAATAGTGCTTGGTGGCGGGCCCCGCCCCGCGCTGGGAGAGCGCTAAGAGCTCCCCCAGACCCCATGCTATCAAGGGCGGAGAGTCTACAATTTTTTCACTAACTCTAGGAAGAACCTATTCTAGGGCACAATAAACGTCTTCCAAAAGATAGAAGCGTCAGAATGTAATAGAGATTAATTATGTAGACACACACAAAAACAAAAATCCCCCCCCCCCCGAAACCCTCCCCGAAAAAAATCCTGGCTACGCCCATGATAGAGAGAGAGAGAGAGAGAAAGATAGATAGATAGATAGATAGATAGATAGATAGATAGATAGATAGATAGATAGATAGATAGATAGATAGATGTGTATTAAGAAACTATAGCAGCCTTAAGTAGATCGACAGAAGGACAAGAAAAAAAAAAGTGACGGCTATTTTAGTGATCTAACATCCACCTCTCTCAGCCCTTCTCTTGCCTGGCCCGAACTATTCGATACTACACACAAAAGACTGGCAGCCAACATAAGCCCTGGTTGAAGATCGCACCGCATGTACTGACCATTAGAGTGGACGGGCGATGTTCATTTACGAGGTAATTAAGAGCCCATTGATTCCCCACAGGTTAGATATAGACAGGGATTGGGTCTAACAGTTTGGGGAAGACGCTGAACGTCTGGGTTAATCGGTTGCTGTAAGATGAACGAAGTAGAGGAAAAAAAGAATTTCTATTCAAAGCGGTAAAGAAAAGCGTATTTCAGTAAAAAGGGTTTCTCAGATTTCGTCCATTCTCGTTTTTAGCGGAAACACTAATTGCTGTTTTAGTTGTTGTGTAAAAAGAGTAAGTAATGCTATCCTTGCTGACTTTGATATGTTTAGGATAGCTGTATTAAAGCTCATTTGTTTTCTATAGCCAACGGTTAACAAAGGTGACATGTGACGGCCTTTACTTTCCCAACTAATGTCAGGTGCCCAATATAATTGGGTGGATTCAGGTCTTCGAACAACTTCCGAAATAAAACACACTAGACAAATGCACCCACTCTTTATAGTGTGATTTTTAAAACACTACTATACATTGAAATAGAGAACAGGCTGGATGTGTAGAGAACGTAATGATCATGAACAAATAACAAGAACAACATTTAATACAACTTTTTAAAGAAAACAACTTCTCCTTTATACAACTTAGAGAGCGACTGATTTTCTCTTCACAACTAATGAATGTTAGATTAAAAAACAATGAAACATTTTTTAACCCGCTACCCCCACCCTTTCCCAAGAAGGAATCCTGCTGGTTAAGTGAATGTATTGTTATAAACCTGGTGGTGGCACAGATGGGGATAGTGGTGTGTGTGTAATCAGCCGACGCGAATCGCCCCAGGCCAGCGCTAGACGAGCGGTCAACCGTGACGAGTTACGACGGTCAGCCGAGATGAGTGTCAACACGAAGGTTCGGGAAGGATCGACGTCGTGAACAGAGCTCAGGAGCATCACGAGAGTTGTAGTCATCTGACCACCTAGAAACGTCGAGCGGCGTTCTGTCCGGTTCGAGAAGGCCCTATATAAGAGCGGAGGTGTCGCAGTCAAGACGTCGAGAAAAGGGGCTCAATACAGCAAGGTTCAGAAAGGAGGTTCACGACAGGAGCTCAGAGCCCGGTTCACTACAGTCCGGTCAACTACAGCACAGTTCAGCGGTGTGGTTCTGTACAGAGCATTACGACGGTTCAGTGCGGAGTACTGTCAAGTGCAGTTGAGACGATTGGCGTCTTGATCTTGGTCTGCGATCGAGTCCGACACAACGAGCCTAGTGTGTGAAGTCAGTCCTGAACTGTTGAACCCAGTGCAAGCCCGGAACGAGACGGAGAGGCCAGTGCAAGAGTTGATACGGCGGAACGGTGTTATTGGAGAGATATTTGTACAGTGTACGTGTTGCCAATTGTACAGTATTGGCTGTTATTTATTCAACTATTATAGTGTTACGTTACTCTGGAGCCCTGAGTTGTCAAGTTCTTTAAGTTGGTGGTGTATGGTGCAGTTTGCAGAGAGCCTGGATAGTGAGATTCGTAATATAGAAGGACAGACCTCCTACACTTGATACTGTTCCAATGAGAAGCATTTAGATCTAGACTAGAATCAATAATGCCTTGCATTCTGAAATTTGTAAATGCGATAGTCCTTTCAAGAATACTATAGTAATTTCAACATCGGTGTTGGATTTAGATCTAGGTCTACTTCTCTAGCCAAATTTAAATTTTTACATTTTTTACTTGAAAAATGATAACGGTCAAACTAGAGTTTTTCCCAATGTGGCCAACGAGCTAGTAATTCTTTCCTCAGCGATATACATCAACAGTTAAATTTCTAGGAGATCAGCGGCCAAGCCACTTTTAGGCTCCACAAAGTTCTAACTGGAATAGAGGTAATGTAAAAGAAAAATCTTAAAAACAACGTGAAATACGCTAACTATGTGTTTGGTTTCCAAATAGTTGATTCGCCTGCACACGGTTCTAGAATCTAGACCTCTGTTCTAAAAATATTAGTGTAGGCTACATTGTGAGCTCAAAGAATGTCAGGGTTGAATCCGGAAAATTCTCGTTCCAGTGCACAATGACATGATAAAAACTGAATGTTATTAAGATACAATAATATAGACTGTGTTGTTGTTTTTTGTTTTGTTTTGTTTTTGGTATTAGATCTATGTTTATTTTATACCCCATTTGTTCTGCGGATTGAGTCTTACAGAGTTTACAATGAGCACCTATGGTCTGGTTTAATTACTGCTTCCAGAAGTTTCAAATTTTAAATAAGCAAAATATAAAAATATTTTTTAATAAAAGCTTATATAAGGGAAAGAACTCCACACTTACAATTACATATTTCGATAACGTTAAAGATATTTACCTTTTTTGATATCAAACAAAATTTATTTCCATTTTGTAAAAAACTGATCGGTTAAATTTTTTATTGATTCGTGTTTTGTGAGGTACAATAAATACGTCATTGTTTAAATTTCAATTTGATCCGAGAATGGTATGGGAGAAATAGCGTATAAAATTATCTAAAGGGACGAAACCCTACATATTTACCTATATCTGTGAATACTACTGGACTTTGTCGAAGGTGAATACTGAAGGATTAATTTCCCTTTTTGGTATCAAACAAAATATTTAATTACCAGTAATTAGTTGACTAATTGGGGAATTTTATTGATTCATGTCTTGTAATTTTATGAAGTTTCAACTTGATTCGAGAGTAAGCGTTTAGGAGAAGTAGCGTGCTCAGACTACTTACAAGACAGACAGAGAGAGTTAGTTGATACTTGATATAAGCTTTGTACAAATACTTCACTGAGTACAGAGCAAGCTTAAAAAGACAGTTGACAAAATAACAATCGCCGCATACTAACCAAATAATAAAGGGGCTTATGAAAGGGAAAGAACAGCATATTACCATAAAATATCTCAATACTATAATATGTATCTCCCTTTTTCTATATAAAACAAAATTAATTACTACCACTAATTACTTAACTAATAGTTTATGTATTTTTTAAAATGATTCCTTGTTGTCATCAACAATGAATAATTATGCGAAGTTTCACTTTGATCCGAGACTGAGGAAGAGGAGTAATGACCTGGATACATTTGTACCAGACTGATAGACAAAGAGTTAATACAAGCTTAGTAAAATTAATGCTCAGCCGTCAAAATATGTTTCAATCCTTTATGGCAATGTTTATATTGGCATTCAAATGCCACAAACTTCATAAGATTTGTAAAGATTGACTCTGTATTTCACAGCGTTGACAAGTACCTGCTGTATTGTTTAAACTTGTCCTAATTATTACATCTGTAATGTAAATACATAGATACACATTAATCCTATTCCAAACAGATTAAATAGACTTAAGAAAGTAGAAAGGTACCAACCAGAGAGAAAGAGAGAGAGAGAGAGAGAGAGTGAGAGAGGAAGAGGGAAAGGAAGAAAGTGAACTAAAGAGACAGAAAGAATGAAAGAGAGAAGAGGGTTTAGTAAAAAAAAAAGTGATAAACAAAGAGAGAACAAAAAAGAAATAAAAAGAGGTAGAGAGAATAAGAGAGAGGTAGTGAGAGGCACTGAACGAAGTCAGAAAGAGAGAGAGAGAGAGAGAGAGAGAAGAATGAAATATAGACCAAGTACTTAAAGGAAGACAAAGATGAGAGAGAGAGAGAGAGAGAAATGAAATTTAAAAAAAGGGAATGGAAGAGAGAAGGAGTATGAAAACACAGAGAAGAGAAGGAGAAATAGAAGAGAAGGAGAAATAGAAGAGAAGGAGAAATAGAAGAGAAGGAGAAATAGAAGAGAAGGAGAAATAGAAGAGAAGGAGAAATAGAAGAGAAGGAGAAATAGAAGAGAAGGAGAAATAGAAGAGAAGGAGAAATAGAAGAGAAGGAGAAATAGAAGAGAAGGAGAAATAGAAGAGAAGGAGAAATAGAAGAGAAGGAGAAATAGAAGAGAAGGAGAAATAGAAGAGAAGGAGAAATAGAAGAGAAGGAGAAATAGAAGAGAAGGAGAAATAGAAGAGAAGGAGAAATAGAAGAGAAGGAGAAATAGAAGAGAAGGAGAAATAGAAGAGAAGGAGAAATAGAAGAGAAGGAGAAATAGAAGAGAAGGAGAAATAGAAGAGAAGGAGAAATAGAAGAGAAGGAGAAATAGAAGAGAAGGAGAAATAGAAGAGAAGGAGAAATAGAAGAGAAGGAGAAATAGAAGAGAAGGAGAAATAGAAGAGAAGAGTAAAAGAGATAAACAAAAAACAAAAAAGAGCGAAAGAAGAAACAAACAGATGCACACGGTACAAACTCAGCCATCCATCACTTACGTCAACCAATGGAAATATTTTGTTTTTTTATTCCTCCACGGACGTTCTAAACAAAACAACAACAAAAAGTGACAGCGCAAGTCACGTGATCGTGCCAATGTTAGTGCGTTCAAGTCTTCAACCTAGCCGCACTCTGATTCACCTTTTCATTAATTTAGTTGGCATCGTCCGTAAGCTGCCAACATAGCCTTTTTTTTTTTTGTTGCTTTCGTCCCCTCTTCAAGATTTGTCTTTTTAAAATGAGATTTCTATCGGTTCCTGTTGTATGCCCCTCACATTGCCTTTATTAGCCTGCTGTCCCATTACATGACCTCAAACAGAAAGAGAAACAAACATGGCCGAGACAAGAGCGGGGTAATTTGTGTCCTTGGAAAGTTACTTTTTTTTTTCTATGGTGTAAAAGGGGTGGTGGGGGGGGGGGGGTTAGCGAGGGGCGCTTGGAGTATTGAGATGTAGACTTACCAGGGACATTAGTAAGCCGCTCTTGTTAGACTAATCTTATTTCTGTCTGGAAAGAGAGGAACTGGTCAAGAGAGGAACGGTTGCTAATGACGCTTTAAAGTACGAGGAGCAGACGGGAGAAGATGAGTCCTGGATGTTAAAGACATAAGCAATAAAGTGAGACCTAGAAACAGATCTAGCAGAATAGTGTGTGACCTTTCTTCACTAGAAGTTCAATCGTTTAGATTTTGTGGGATCTTCTTTGACAAGATCAAAACATATTTAGCTGTCTTGTTGCTTGACTTAAATTTAATTTTTTTTTACCAGTGTTGTTTATTGATTAGAATGAGACACATCCGGCTGAGCCTAGCTTTCTTATCTTTTTTTCATCACCCTTAACCCTAACTCATTCCCTTATTTCTCTTTTCTTCTCTCAATCTTTCTCTCTCATTCTCTCTCTCTCTCTCTTCTTCATTAACATCCCAAGCAAGTTAAATAAAAGGAAATATTAGGCGTTGCACACGTGCTTATTCAGCAGTTTAAAAGATGGAGGTAAAAAAGTTCCTCCTTGAATCAAATTAAGGACTGATTTTTTTTTTTAAATATCGGGTTATCTAGATAAAGATTCAAAGAAACAACGGCAGTATTGGCATCAATATTAGCAGCAGACTTGACATCAATATTAACAGCAGACTTGACATCGGTATTGACAGTAGTAATGACATCTATATTAAGACTATAGTATCTACAGCTATATTAAGACTACAGTATCAACAACAATATTGCCATCAGTATTTATCAACTGTGGTATTGACGTCAGTATTAAGATGACAGCAGAATCAACATCAGTATTGAGATGACAGCAGTATAGACAGCAGTATAGATAGCAGTATTGACAGCAGTACTGGAGATGTTTTTTTTAATTGATTTTGTATATCGCAACTTTCATGCTTAAAGCACGCTCAGTGCGCCATGGTCTTATCTCTTTTAGATTGTCTTGTTGGGAGAAGGATATGAATAGAAGCCCGCCCTCCTTGCTGCCTTTGAATGTTGATGCTTTTTTTTTTTTTTTATCATTGGTTGAACATAAGAAAATAAAAAGGGAATAAAGAATATGGCAAGCGAAAAAAAAAAAAGAAGGGGGGGAGCGTTGAGAGGAGCAGAAAGAGATTGACAGGGATCAAGACAACATACTTAAGATGTTTTCACAACATCCATTCCAGTGAGATGGAAAGAAAGGGCAAAGGAGATCGATGAAATGTACATAGAAAAGCAGGCGTCCATGTATGGAGGACAAGACAACAAACTAAAACTATTTTTTAAAGCAAGTCCAACAAGAGAGCAAGAAAAAGAAAAGAACAAAAAACAAACAACTACATAAGAGAGAACTGCTAGAAAAAGGACAGACAAAAAGTGAGATTCTGAGAGAATGTTCGAGTGGGGGTTGTGGGGGAACAGAGGGGGGTATCGGGTACAAATCGTGACCAATAAGCTGTCTGGGGTAGGGGACAAATTAATTTGAGAACAGCTCAAATCAGCGCAGACGTGAATGTCTGATCACAGTAATCGGAAATAGAGAAAAGTGAGAGAAATAAAAGAATCGAATCCGAAAAAAAATCGAAGGGAACGTGACTAACGAAATGAAGAAGAAGAATAAATAAATAATCGAACTTGAAGAAATTCGTTGAAAAAGGTAGACCTCGACAGAAAAGGTTAAACTCAGACCATAAATGGCTTTTTGTCCGATCTCTCGATACTTCAAAGTAACGTTAACAAACTCTGATATCAAAATGATTTCATTAAAGTAGAATGATAATCAATATTTCTTTTTTTTTTTTAGGCCTTGAACCAGATAACGTTTTGTTATCAAGTTTTTGTGTGAGACAGGTCCTCTGGGTTTAAGAAGTAATTAATATGTTCATTGATTTTTCTAAACGCTGCAATGGAGTAGTATCAACCAGGTCATGTTACAAATACAAGAGTCTCAGATTTTCTTATCTGTGGAATTACATTCATTGAATAGAAATGTGATTAAAATAACACAAGACGTCAATCCTCTTAGATTGACACAACAACCATTCAGTTATTAGAGGGGCGTGGGGGTTGAGTGATAACGAGCTTACCTTTGGAACTGAGTGGTCTCAAGTTCGAGTCCCGATGAAGATTCGATTGGGGACTTTGCGATCCCTCTTGGGCTCAGCTCTAAATGGTACCTAACTTGACTGGGTGAAAAAAGGCGTTTGGTAGTTGTAGTGAGTACATGACAGCCTCCTAAACCTTCGGTCATAGAAACAGATGAGATATACATCATCTGCCTCTATAAATGACAAGTCTAGAAGGAGTACTTTTACACCTTGTTAGTGTTGATCAACTCCAATGTCAGTGAAGACATCTTGTTTAACTTCAACTTTCAGTTCTATTATTTGATATACAAATCTCAATTAAGCTCGAAAACTTTTTTTTATAAACCAAATAAAATTTTATTCATAGACACTTAAACCTTTCGATCTCAGTTTAAAAATATTTTAAAACACGAGTGAAACAACAAATACTTTTAGTTCTAAATTTCCACATATTTTGGGGATGTATGCAGACTTTCACGTGTATAGAGTCTAGAGCGGGAAAATAGGACAAGCAAATGAGATCAATAACTATGAACAATTTCTGAACAAATTTTTACTTTTGCTGTGACATCATAAAATTCGTTGTTTTGTTTTGTTTGAAATTTATCTTTTCGAAAGTGAATTTTAAAAAAATGAAGATGAAAAACGATCTTGTTTTGACCACTCGCTAACGCCCCTCTATTGGCGACCATGACGTTATAATTGATGAACTCCAGCGGGTATATTACATTGAACTGTGTAAATGATCAGGAACTATATACAAATTCTCAGTAATCTTGACTGCTCAACGTGGTTGCGTTAACATGTTTGTCTTTTGTGTTAATGTAAGGAAAAGTATAATCTGAATACCCCCCCCCCCCAAAAAAAAAGTGAAAAGAAGAAACATTTTAAAAAAATATTGGGGTAAATGAAAGTAAAATCCAAAAAAAAGTTCAACATTAAAACATCAGAACAAGAGGAATTCTTTAGCTGATTCGTTAGCTGGTGAACGCTCCAACAAAATCATTAACTATGAACAATTTAGGATCTTCGCTCTAAGTAATGAAGATAAAAAAACTGATCTTGGTTTAATCACTCACTAATGCTCCTATATCTGCGATTATCTCTCTATATAATTCTCTTCTTCCCTAATCAGGTCAAACAAGAAGTAAAGGGAAGATCACTCTCTTATTTCTGCGGATAGTCACCACACGAAAAAAAACAAGAGGGGGGGGGGGGGGGGAGAGGGGGGAGAACACGTTTTCAGAGCTCGCTACGGATGGCTGCGCGCTGGACTGTCACACCCTGCCCGCTCCCATCCCATGCGGGAGGTTTGGACTAGAAAGTAAAGTATCGTTAACTTTGAAGGAACATCCGAAACATGTAAAACATTTAACAAACACTAAAAAGCAGGGCCGGACTTAAACTTAAGCATTGTGGGGCCCTATTCGAAACGGATTTCTCGGGGTCAAGTTTGGGTAGGGAAGCGGATAATAAGTCAAATTTATGAGTTTGTATTAGAAAATAAATTCGTCTATGTATTTTATTCATTCTTTACTACGTACAGAATTACTTTAGGAACCTTGCGTGTAGCAAAGTCATACAGTATATCATAATAATTCTGTTTCCCACATAGATCCCGCTGAATAGCAAGAATTACCAAATGTTTCAATCTATCTTTGAGAATTGTTGACATCAAGTAATTCTTCATTAGTTTCAGGCGCGAGAATCTTCTTTCACCTGGTTACACAATTACGGCTAATGCATTATGCCGTTTTTATTAATTGCGCGTAGGACTGACGTTTTCTATATTGAATGACACCCAAAAATTTTTTTCTATGTATTTCCGTATATTTTAAGGACTTTTTCGTATATTTTGCAATTTCGTGAGATTTCCAGGAGCTCCTGGTAAATCGACAGGAGTGCGCGGGAAATCTGTTTTAAGTTATAAAATAGTTTAATTTAATAATTTATACACCTTGAATTAGCGCGGGTTCCATGAAAGTGCGGATCCTTCAGTCACATAGGATGCAGTGGCGGTCGACTAGTGACTTTATAATTGATTAACTCCAGCGGGTATACTACAATGAACAGTTTCAAAGATCATGAACTATATACAACTTCTCAATGACCTTGACTGCTCAACCGTATTATATGGTCTGGACGTGGATGCGTTAACCTGTTTCTCTGGTGTGTTAGTGTAAGTGAAAGTACAATCTGAATTTAAAAAAACAACAACAAAATATCTTGTTACCATCCTCTCTCATCAAGCTCTCTGCAAACACTGCTCAACACAACTCAAGAACTTGACACCAAGAGCTCCATAATAATGTAGCAGTTTAATAACTAAATAAGTAATGAACACAACACGCTATACTCTGACTGCTCGAATGCTCTACTGCCTCTACTCAACTTTACTTGTGTCTCTCTCCCGCCCAGGGCTCCTACTGCTTTACTGGAGGACCAACAGTACCGGACTGACTTTACTGTGGACTAACAGTACCAGACCGACCTCACTGTGGACTAACAGTACCAGACCGACCTCACTGTGGACTAACAGTACCAGACTGACCTCACTGTGGACTAACAGTACCAGACTGACTTCACTGTGGACTAACAGTACCAGACTGACCTCACTGTGGACTAACAGTACCAGACCGACCTCACTGTGGACTAACAGTACCAGACTGTCCTCACTGTGGACTAACAGTACCAGACTGTCCTCACTGTGGACTAACAGTACCAGACCGACTTTACTGTGGACTAACAGTACCAGACCGACCTCACTGTGGACTAACAGTACCAGACTGACCTCACTGTGGACTAACAGTACCAGACCGACTTCACTGTGGACTAACAGTACCAGACTGACTTCACTGTGGACTAACAGTACCAGACTGACCTCACTGTGGACTAACAGTACCAGACTGACCTCACTGTGGACTAACAGTACCAGACTGACCTCACTGTGGACTAACAGTACCAGACTGACTTCACTGTGGACTAACAGTATCAGACTGGCTTCACTGTGGACTAACAGTACCAGACTGACCTCACTGTGCTGAACTGAACTACCTTTCTTTCACACCCTCTGTCTCTGGTCCTAGAAGGTGATCGGTCACATGGCCATATCATAGGAGATATTTACTTGTATTGACTTGTATTACTGGCCTATGTCACATGTGTCAACTGATTGCACACACAGTAAACCCGACGGCGTCGCTACTAGATTTTTACCAATATTCTGACGTGGTTTTATCACTTGTCTTCCGCTTAGCTCCCCTTTTTTTGTAGTCGTGTGCATCAATCTTCATAAAAGTTTCATCAGACACACACACTCACACACACACACACTCACACACACTCACACATACACACACTCACATATACACACACTCACACACACACATGTCATAACACTCAGATTTAATCTATGTTACTTTTATGGAAAACAATTTTCAGGACTGGAAAATACTTCATAAAAATTTTAAATATAAAAATTGTAAAAGGAAAATAAAAAATCCTATCAAAGTAATTTGTGAGAGGCGACTGTTCACTGTTATAAGTTGTCAAAAGCCTGAATATCGAATATAGTGTCTTTGGTTTGAATTTCAGTGATGGCAGAGATTATTAAGCCTAATTGGTAACTTGAGAATTGCTGTCCAGCTAGCTGTGGATTAATCTGAGATTTGTTGGGAAGAAGACAAAATCTGATTGGTAGCTGCTCTGAGATGATCTCGTTCTATTCCCCTCCCTGAGGTCTCCATGGGGCATCACTCTCGTGAGGAAATGGTGAATAAATGTTTTCGAACTTAGCACAGTTGAAACATTTTGTTTGTTTTGTTTCAGTGACTAAGTAGCCGAGCGATTTGGTCTTAGTGACGTCACAAGAAGGTATTGATCGGAATTCTTCAACGAATTACTACATGTCACTTAGGTGTAACCACAACAACAAAGAAAAGTTTTATAATAATAAAGTAACAAATAGCTCAGTTACTTAAACACCTAAAGTCTTCTTATATCTTTATAAATATGAAGCCTTACTTAGTTTCTAACATTTCTCTGAGTTTCATCGGTTTTGCATCACTCACCACAGACCCAAACTGCAGAAAGAGAAAATAATACTACCCCCGGCAGACAACGCCTTCACCATACGTAGGCTGCGTAAAGATATCCCTATGGACCTCACGTGGGCGATAAATCCTGGTTCATGTCTACCTCTACGCTCAGAGATGCTAAATTTCTAAGTAGATTGCGTCACTGTTGGGTCTACGTAGTCAAGATAGCACTGCACTGACATAAAGGCTTCTGTAAAAGAGGGCCACGCTCTAGACGCTACAATAGCAATAATGGTTTCACTTTGTTAATGAAAACATTTAGCCTTTAGATATTTTTTATTTTAATTGTTAAGAAAAATATGAGCAATAGTTAATGTCTAATTGTTCCCTCATTATAGAGTTTTAAGCATTGTAATATCAATATGGGGAGAAACAGACTAATAGAATAGTGTTTAGTTAGATGAATATTTCAAGACGATAATTGTGATCACAGAATAAAGCAGTCCCTCTGGCGTAAGCTGAGGAAAGAGATCCTGTGGGATATATGTGGGGCGATCAATGCAGGGTCACGATGACCTCAGCGCTTAGGGCTACTAAATTTCTGAGTTGATTTTGGTAGTCACAAATTACAAGGAAGGAAGATGGGATGGGGTGGGGGGGGGGGTGAATTTGTGACAGTTGACCGATGGACAGTGAATTGTTGCTTCAGTTAAATCACTAGGTAGGACGTTTTACTTGCTATGTAAAGGGTGGACAAGATTCTTGCATTGCATCACTTTAAATAGCAGCTTAGAAAAGGAAGTTAATACAAATGTATTTGTTTCTCTATCAAACTAATGAAACATTTCGTCTAGGCCTAGATCGAATACATTATGGCTGACGACATTTAGACAGACTAGATTTAGACCAACTACACTTAAACTGACAACATTTAGACCAACTAGATTTGGACCAACTAGATTTAGACCAACTAGACTTGGACCAACTAGATTTAGACAACCTAAACTTCGTCCAACTAGATTTAGACCAACTAAACCCTGACCAGCTAGTCTTATACCAACTGGAAATAAACCAACTACACATAGACGCACTAGACATAGACAAACTAGACTTAGACCAACTAGACTTAGACCAACTAGACTTAGACCAACTAGACTTAGACCAACTTCACGTACACCAACAAGATGCACCTTAAACCATCAAGATGAAGAGGAACTATACATTGACAAAGAGGACTTTAGCTTTTGACCAACAGGCTTTCACTAAGAAGACTTTGACCAACAGGGCTTTGACAAACGAGATTCGTCCAACTGAGCTTGATCTAGTCGTCTTTGACCAACAGCGATATGTCAAAGGAGACATTGACCCAACAGGGCTTTGACCAAGAAGACTTTGACCAACAGGGCTTTGACAAAGGAAATTTGTCCAACAGGGCTGTGACCAAAGAGATTTAGCCACATTTGACCAAGATACTTTAACCCCACGTTTTCAGGTCATCATGACACTTTCGTCTCAGAAATGTCCAACTTTCAAAGTACTACATGACTTTTGTTATCAAAGAAAGAAAGCAGTCTCTCAATAAAGCAGATTCTCTCTAACTCACTCTTACGCAAACACGCCTTCACACCCTTTCACACAAAATCACACATCCCCACAAATAAAACCCCACACAAAGCACAATCACAATCTCATCACTCATCCTTGATCTTTCACACACTCCCGGATACTCACCATCCTCTTTTGTCTTATCCA
>JASAOG010000411.1:0-75770 GCA_030265305.1 Biomphalaria pfeifferi
AACTCCTGTTGTGAAAATTGTTGAGGCTCATTGCTAGGAATACTAAACTCTTCTTCAGATATATTATTTTCTTCATCTGATATGACAATGTTGTCTAGTGATTCAGGAACAGAAGGTATAGGAACATCTGGACCATGAGGCACAGGACGAATAGCACTTGGAAGACTTGGATAGAAAATTTCTTTTTTGTTTTTTAAATTGTAACCATTCACATTGCATGTACAAAAATAACAATCATCAGAATGATTTCGTGCTTCTCTCCAGATCATAGGAATACCAAAACGAAAAAATTTCTTTTTACCTTGAAACCATTGACGAAGTTCTTCTACACAAATAGAACACACTCTATGCGGTGCCCATGACTTGTCTTGGTCACCTAATTTAACACCAAAATAAGCAAAATAAATACTTTCTTTACAAAATCTGTAATATTTCTCCATTGTTTATTCACTACAAAACTGCCACATATATAGCAGAAACTATCAGGCGAAACACGACAACCTCTAGCAGCCATTTTGACTAAGAAATTTAAAAACTATTCCTCGATATGTACTTCAGACTTTTGCTAAACTTATATTAACTTAGATTTGTTTATAAGCTGTCTTTTAAATACTTATTACAAGTATGATATCATCAACTAAGATGACATCAGACTCAGATGATATCCGACTTGAAAAATGTACAACATCAAAATTGTGTTATGCATGATGTAATACGTTGAGTTCAATGTCAACTTGGCAAATTTTTTCGCATGGATTTTTAACTTTTTATACTGCTTAGTGTTTAATATATTTTTAAATTATAATAATAAAATGAAAAATAATGAATATGATATAATGGCATGCAAAAAAATATTTTTTTATTAGCGAAGCGGTATAAGACAATATTCTCCTTTTAGAAGACAAATGCTGATTTTGGCAACAATCTGAGGGTGATGGAATTTTTTACTTATTTTTACTGAAATCAGCGACCAAAGTTACATAAGATTCAGCATTTAGTTTTTAAACAATTTTTTCATTGTAGGCCTGTGTTATGATTCGGTGTTTTATGTATAATTGCTACTTTACTTTTGAGTCCTCTATCCTGGAGGCTTTCTAAATTTAGTGATTTTACTAAAGGTGTTACTCTAGTCAAATGTTTGTTATGAATCTCACTGCTCTATTTTGTGTCTGTTCCAGTTTCTTAATGTTTTCTTGAATTTAGGGGTCCCAAACAGAGGATGCATATTCTATTATTGGCCTAACCAAGGTTAAATAACATTTAGTTTTATGTTCTTATTTGATTTATAGAAATTTCTTTTTATAAACCCTTATGTTTTGTTTGATTTTTTAATGGTTTCATCAATATGGGGATTCCATGACACTTTTTCATTTATTATAACACTTAAGTATTTGTGCGTTTTTAGTCTGTGTTATTGGTTACTGGATCTAGTGATTGGATCTGGAGGTCTCATACTTCATGCACTATCAGAGTACAGCCCCGTTAGAAATGAAACACAGAAAAATTTCCTTCAATCCTAAAATTGCATCAAATTCGAAAAAAATAATTTTAGAAGTCCTAAAAGTTTTAAACTAAAACTAGATTAAGCCGTACTAGTTTCTTTATGTCCATACCAATCGGACAGTATAACGTTTAGTGTATTCTTTAAACCGTTCTTACTGTTTCCTGTTTTTTTCTTTTAAAAGATGTTTCAATTTGTTTTAATTTTTTTTTTGGTCTAATTATCTCAGGATTTTTGGAAGAGAAGGATGATCTTGAACTGACCAGTCAAAATGTAAAAGAGGTCATTACTGGCTTTAAAAAGAAATCATTAACAAACTCAAGGGGATATTTTATCACAGTCTACAGTAAGTTCTACAACTTGTGCATACACAAATTACATAATTAGAAAAACAAATCACTCAACCCGAACCCTTACATGCATGTGCAAAGCGTGATTTGCCGTAACCTACTGGTTCATACAGTTTTTATCATCGGTACTATTTGTTTTCTTCAGCTTTAGAAGGAGATGTTCTTAGAACATTCCAATATGCATTTCACAACCACACGGCGAACTGTTGGAGGTATATACACCCACCAGCACGTCCAGAGTTTCCGTTTTGCAATGTTTATGAGTAAAATTCATTTTGTAAACCCCGCACATTTGCATAACCCGTACAGCTGTCATCCGTTAGTAAAAACGTATCTAACCCGCGGGTTGCATGCACGAAAAAAAATAGTAATTTATTTTCATTAACTTTGGAAAATATGTACCATTGCAAAACGTTATTAGTAAACTAGTAAGCTATTACCCACGTAAAATACTTAATGTATTATTTTCTTCCGAAGTTGACCAGATCGCAAGAGCTCATGATGCGTCTCAAGGCCTGAAAGCAGCCAAATATCTGGAGACCATACTCAGTATTGTCAAAGATGTTCATGTAAGTGGACTACTTCGTCTTTGTAATTGTCTCAAGAGATGAGTCGAAGACTCTTGGAACTCTGGGCCTACGGGAAGCTCGACTTGATTGACTTGTCTGAACAAGTGATCTGTCTGGGAAAGATCCAAGCAAATGTAGTTAATGTTTTATGGTCTTATTACCTATGGCTCGTATGCCCAAACACTTAGGCTAGAGGCGAGGCCAAAGGTCGAGTACATTGGGGAAAGTCTTTCTGTTCAAAATCAGCTGTGTAGGTGTCCGCCATAAAAGCGGTCTCCTAAGGAACAGTGTGCGGATAGTAGCATGTTTGTTGAGGGTTCTATTCCATCCCGGCCAGTGCAATGAACTTAGTCCTTAAACATCCGAAAGAAGGTTCTGTTTTGCTTCCTTTTTGTCTCCTCTGGCGACCATTGGCATCCGTTGGCATCGGTTGACTTAAGAACCTCCGCTGGCGAGTATTTGTAGTAAGGAGGTTTATATTTCTTAATCAGATTACGTGTCAAAGCCAGGCGTTGGTGTATTAATTTTGCTATTTGGTTAAGGCGACCTAGGTAGGCAGATTCTGATAAAATTGAACATCCTGACATTATGTTTTTAAATGGACTCACCAATGTTTCCGCACTTTCGGCATTTGTCAACAAGATAAAGTTTAACGACATTCATTTCACAATTCTTAGTCCTAATAACTCGGTCCTGTATTAATGTGACAAAGCCTTCAGTTTCAGGGTAGAGATGACCAGCTTTGAGCCATGCTAAGGAAGCAGTCTTGTCGGTCTTGTCACTGTGTATTAGAGCCGTGAATTTTGTGGGGTGGTTTTTCTTCCCAAAGTGCACGTCCTCCATCCCTCCTAGGCAGATATAACCGTATCGTGGAAGACTTAGAGGTGTAGGCGGCGAAATTTTGTTTAAAGTCATGTCAATACCATATATATTTTAGTTAGTGTATGCCTATCACATGACAGGGCTGCCACCTCATCTAAAAAGCAACGCATTTGGATGGCTGCCTGGTCGTGCGGCTTGCGCGCTGGACTGTCGTTCGGATTTATCGACGGTCGAGGGTTCAAACCCTGCCCGCTCCCATCCCCCGTCGTCCTGCGGGAGGTTTGGACTGGGAAGTAAACTATCTTCAACTCTGAAGGAACATCCGAAACATGTCAAACATTTTACAAACATTTATTTGTATTTTAAGGGCTTGGTGAAAACGGATGACACATTGCTCCTTGTGGCCTCGACTCAAGGCTCGACGCTTACTGTGGGGTCTGGTGCTTATATTGACGAGAATCTAGATGGTAAGTTGTAGATATATCTATACATATAACTTTAACGATAACGTAATGCGGACTTAATGAGAACTTAATGAGAACTTAATAGGGATTTTCGCATCAACTAAACAATGTCAAGGACGCTCAATTGAACTTTACTCTTGCCAACTAAATACAAAAGAATAGAGCTGTAATGTTAACAATATGTCCGTGTATGGAAGCAGAGTTCCGTATCAAATCTTCTTTCTTTACTCTTGTTATTCAGTTGCCTATTGGTTTTTAAGTTTTGAAGTCGTAGTGAAAGTTTAATACTTCATCCATAATAATTGTTTTTTTTCCTGCTATAAACGGAAGACCTTAGACAATTGAATTGTGCAGTGTTTAGACATTCCAAACAAATTTTCATTTACCTTTAAAAAATATAGCTTATCAACGTTTTCTTTTTTTTTACACCGGATACACCAAAAAAATAAAAACATATTTATAATTTTCCTGCATGTATGAAAATGGCCAATATAAATTTAGAGTAGGGTATGGTGTCAGTTGATATTAAGTATTCGATTAACAAGTTCAGCATCTTAATGTATTTTTTTTTCATGACTCAATAATAAGTAATGTTCAAGGTTAGGTCACTGAATTGTTTCTTCTCGTAAATGTGCCGACATTTATGTCTAGGATTGGCTAAGTAATATGCATCTAGGATTAGCTATTAGATAGGCTAGTAATATGCATCTAGGGTTAGCTATTAGGCTAGTAATATGCATCTACGGTTAGCTATTAGATAGGCTAGTAATATGCATCTAGGGTTAGCTATTAGGCTAGTAATATGCATCTAGGGTTAGCTATTAGATAGGCTAGTAATATGCATCTAGGGTTAGCTATTAGGCTAGTAATATGCATCTAGGGTTAGCTATTAGATAGGCTAGTAATATGCATCTATGATTAGCTATTAGATAGGCTAGTAATATGTTTCTAGGGTTAGCTATTAGATAGGCTAGTAATATGCATCTAGGATTAGCTATTAGATAGGCTAGTAATATGTTTCTAGGGTTAGCTATTAGATAGGCTAGTAATATGCATCTAGGATTAGCTATTAGATAGGCCAGAAATATGCTTCTAGGATTAGCTATTAGATAGGCTACTAATATGCTTCTAGGGTTAGCTAATATTTAGTAGTATGCTTCTAGAATTAGCTAATATGCAATATTGTGCTTCTAGGATTAGCTACTAGGTATGCTTACTTTAATAATGAAGGACAATAAACATGTTTCAACCTCCCAAACATGACGTGCTCGCAAATTTCATCATTAATATGTGTCAAATTTCATATCAGTCTCATGGTACAATGGGGCACCATACGTTGCTTGTCATTAGTTTATTTCCGTTCCTGTCTGTGTTTTCGCCACCCTGAGGTCTTACCCATTATGTGATCATTCACACTTTGATGGCAGTCTTCCCGTATGTTAGTTTGTAATCCTTTATCACTTCCTGCTTCTGTTCTTCACTACTACTACTAGTAAAAATAGTATCGCTCAGGACCTCAATGCTAGAAGGACCTTTACCTCTATTGATGCAAGGACTAGTTTCAAACAAGCTACTCTTTTTTCGTATGGATGGTTCCTTCATTACCAATGTGCTCAATACATGTGTATTGAAATAATACAATGTCCGGGCCAGTCTCCCATATCTGACATGAAAATCTTTTGAGATCGTAGAGAAAAACAAATACTAATGAATGTATAACGAACAGCTTGGTGTGAACAAATTTCAGTATAAAACTTATACACTTAATGTTAAGTGTTAGTGAAAGGTCCATTAGTTGCCTAGTAGAGTTATTGTTATTATTATTATTATTATTATTATTATTATTTTGCATTTTTTGACCAAACATTGAATCTTTTTTTAAGGTTATACTAAAACAGAAGAATGTCAGTCCTACAGGTTTCTAAATTATGCTTTTGGAGTTGAAAAGGCTCCGAAATTCGACACAGTTCCAGGTATTTAGATAAAGTGTTTTATTTTTTATTTTTTTGTAGATCTTTGATCAATGAACAGGTCTGACTAATTTCTTTCATCTGATATTAAAGTAG
Source organism: Biomphalaria pfeifferi (assembly GCA_030265305.1). Classification (NCBI taxonomy): domain Eukaryota; kingdom Metazoa; phylum Mollusca; class Gastropoda; family Planorbidae; genus Biomphalaria; species Biomphalaria pfeifferi. The sequence goes on from JASAOG010000411.1 coordinate 5,773, forward strand.
AATAACACTTTCTTTAAATAATAAACCAAAAAGCTTTTCACTTAAGTTACTACTCTCAATGTAATTAGCTCTATGAGACCTACTCTAGTCCATTGGGTACAGGTGTACATACTAAACACTAAATAACTTGGTCATAATGAAACCAATTATTAAAGAAGCCATCAACACTGACATGCAATGTTACAACCAGTGAACAGTCAAGACCAAGAGCTCACTGCCAACTGCCACGTCAAAGGTCTAACGTCACGTGACTGTTGAGAAATTGAGGTCTACTATAACGATTGGTCTTGATAATATCCACATGCAAACTTCCGGTCATTCCAACATACTGACACATTGATACATACGAGTAAATTGGTTTATATAACTATATACTGATTTTGGACACCAAGTAATGGAAAGATCACTCTTTTATTTCTGCAAGTCGGACGGACTAGTTATCCCACGTAATATTAGAGGCGAAAAAAAAAGAGGGGGGGGGGAACAAGTAGTATTCACGCGTCACTAAATAACAGGGCTGGACTTAACCATTGTGACCAAGAGTCATGGAAAGAGAACAAGTTATCGACTCTGTATTCACCCGTTAGTAAATAGAAGGGCCAGACTTAACCATTGTGGTGCCCAATGCGAAACGGATTTCGTGGGGCCCAGTTTGGGTAGGGATACGGATAATAACTGAAAATTAAGAGTTTGTATTAGAAAATATATTCGGCTTTGCATTTTATTCATTCTTTATTATGTACAGAATTACTACACGAGCCTTGCGTGTAGCGAAGTCATACAGTATATCATAAGAATTCTGTTTCCTACATAGATCACGCTCACTAGCAAGAATTACCAAATGTTTCAATCTATCTACGAGAATTGTTGTCTTCATTATTTTGAGGCGAGAGAAGCTTCTTTTACCAGATTCCACAATTACGTGATAATGCTGCTTTTTTTAATCGCACGTATGATTGGCGTTTTCCATATTGAACGACACCCCAAAATGAAAATTGTTGTTTATAAATTTTAGGAGATTTGTATGTTTTCAAAAGATTTTAATAATTTCCGGAGATTTCCATGACTTTTTCGTATATTTTGCAATTTCAGGAGATTTTCAGGAGCTCCTGGTAAATTAGGAAGCCGTGTGAAATCTGTTATAAGTTATAAATGGTTTAACTCAATAATTTATACACCTAGAATTAGCAGGTCCTATGAAAGTGTGGTGCCCACTGCGGCCGCATAGGTTGCAGTGGCCTAAAGCTGGCCCTGGAAAATAGCGGCGTATGCTACGCCGCCGGTCGACTAAAAATATTAATAATAATGCTGAGCGTTTTGAAATGACTAGATCTTCCATATACACACATATACTTATAAACAGGGAGGCGCGGTGACTTAGTGGTAGAGCGCTTGGCTTCTCGGGATCTTTGGATGTCACTGTGTCCATCTTTGATGGGTAAATTGCATTTCTAGACAAAATTAAAGACAGTTGGTCGTTGTGCTGGCCACGTGACAGCCTCGTTAAGCCCAATAAAATTAAATTTGACATGTATCTTTATTTTGTTTTTAATCACAGTTTTGGAAGGTTGCATAAGGGAGAGAATTATGTTATTGCTTTTATTTCTAGATTTAAATTAAAAGAGTTGCCTCTCTTTGAATACACACATATTTCCAACTCTTTGGAAATAAAAAATTGTATATATATCGCACGTCAATATATGGAGAGAAAGGAAGAAAGAAAGACAGATAGATAGATAGATAGTTAGATAGATAGATAGATAGATAGATAGATAGATAGATAGATAGATAGATAATATACAAATTGATAGTTATTATAATTCAATTTATACAGCGCTGTTAAAAAACATAATTTAGGCTCAAGGCGCTGTGATAACATTACAAACATATTAGATATATTTCACACAGAGAGATATATTTTCTGTGTCTTTTGTTAATGTATCCTGTGATACAAACATGAATATTGAGTCGTAAGAATATGAGACACAGCCTTATCTTCGTATCTGCAATCGTAGATTGATCTTGATCGAGTAAAATAACCCATGGAACAATGGACCCTACATCACCGAGGCTATGATAACTTGTTCAAGTTTAGGTATTCTTAAGCACACATAGTGAATAACTTTTTGTCTTATTTATTGGGTATTCCGACTCGAAGACAAGCCTTATTATTATTTTTTTTTTTTTGGTATATTTGACTATTAAAATACAATTGTATACTGATAACTTGCCAGCAAAATAAAGCACCACACTCTTACCTTCATTCCTTTTATGATTTTTTCTCAACCCTAAGGTATCCTTTGATAGTTATTATAATGCCTGGTCGTACGGTTTGCACGCTGGACTGTCGTTCAGATTTATCGATGGTCCCGGGTTCAAACCCTGCCGGCTCCCATCCCTCGTCGTCCTGCAGGAGGTTTGGACTAGGAAGTAATTATCTTCAACTCTGAAGGAACATCCGAAACATGTAAAACATTTTACAAACATCCTTTAATTCCTTTTTTACAAATCTTCTATCAACCTCATCCGTCTGTTTGTGCACGTTATTTCTCCCACACTCGCTCTCTTTGGTCAAGTTAACACTTTGCACAAATAGACCTATTCATTGACGTAGACAAAAATGAATAAATAAAAAAAAAAGTAACCAAATACTCAATTCATTAATATTGATACCGACAAAGTAAATTAATCCAGTATTCATACGGCTAAATATGTTGGGTTTTGTCTCCTTCAATAATTAATCACTTAATTCTCACCCATTCTCGGTTTCAAAAAGTTTTTATTGTGCCTAATAAAACATAATTTTTTGGGTATTACAGGAGATCCAGAATACAAGTTTCCCAGCTTATATTTCGCACAAGGAACAACCGGAGGACCAGACCTTCCGATCTTCGCTACCGGAACAAGCGCCGGTCTTTTCACCGGGGTGAACACTTTTCCTTACATTCACCACGCAATCCTTTGCGCGACCTGCCTGGCCAGGAACGCCAAGGATATCTACCCACACTGCCCTACGCCGACTACCACCACCCCTGCGCTGACAACGACAACTACAACAACAACAACCTCAACAACCACAACAAGCACGACCACGGTGACGCCCACAGTGAAGACCACCACACGAAAACCCCAGTCGCCGTTCTGGCCGTGGTACTTTCAGCCCTATCCAGGAAAAGGACCCAACCCGTACGCTAACATGATATCCCGAAATGATATAAACTCTCCGGCCTCGTCATCAAACGCCAGACCTCAACCAGTCCCAATGAACCCAACCCCAAGACCAGCACAGCAGCAATCCAATAACTTCCTTGGGAACCATGCATTCTCCTGGCTTCCATTTTTACTTTAATGTCCAAAATTAGAAAATTTTTGAAGGGTAACTTAATAAACGGATATTTAGAAATCTACGTCATTTTTTTTTGTTCTTGTATTAAAAGTTGAGATTATTTTTGTGATACAATCAACTCTTCAACGTGATATATCCTACTGGTAGAGTTTTGATCTTCTGGGGAGAGAAAGAGAATAGCCCAAGACTTAATATCGATATTTGAGACTCGATCCATTTTGTGCAAACGACCAATGTATTAAAAAACAAGAATCTAAAAATGACAGTGTCCTAAAATGTTGAATTGCATGTTTGTTTCCTTTTTAAATTGCTTGCTTTTTTCCTTGTTAATTTGCTTGTTTGTTTCTTTGTTTAATTGCCTATTTTTCATTGTTAAGTTGCTTGTTCTTTTTTTGTGTGTTAATTTGCTTGGGTTTTTTTTTCTTGCTAATTTGTTTTTTTTACCTTATTTAATTTTTATTTTCGTGTTTGTTTGACTTGTTTGTTTGACTTGTTTGTTTGACTTGTTTGTTTGACTTGTTTGTTTGACTTGTTTGTTTGACTTGTTTGTTTGACTTGTTTGTTTGACTTGTTTGTTTGACTTGTTTGTTTGACTTGTTTGTTTGACTTGTTTGTTTGACTTGTTTGTTTGACTTGTTTGTTTGCCAGTGGTTATTTTTTTGTTTTGGAGGGAGGAAGGGGGAGTTGTTAGAAAAAAGCGTCTTAACCAATTTAGTTTCAAACTGTCTACACTCAATATGTCTTGACTCACTAAGACTTCTCTCACTGTCTTCTCTCGCTATGTCTTCACTCACTATGTCTTCACTCACTGTCTTCACTTACTATGTATTAACTCACTATGTCTTCACTCACTATGTCTTCACTCACTGTCTTCACTTACTATATATAACTCACTATGTCTTCACTAGCTATCTTCGTCACAATCAATTTGAAAGTCACTTCACTAATTTCTTCAAATAAAACAAGATTACAAAGGCAGTGTGTGAGGAAACACTTACTCGGGATCCGCATCTGACGTGGTCCACTCAGACAGGGGAATGGGCAAGTTTCAGTATTATCAGCATGAGTACCAAATACACATAGACAAGGACATGTACTACGTACCGAAAGTTTTGCCAATACTATGGTATTGTTAGGCCGACTGACTGACGATTTATTACCACTGGATACGGAGATATATGTATAGAATGTGGTTGTTTAATATTTCTGTGTATTCAATTAACCATTAGTTGTGTAGCGTATCTCATTAATGGTTTTGTAATGGACAGATACTCTATTGGAGACCACAATGAAGAAACTGATCTCTTTGAAAATTCAAAATGTATACAATACATTGCATTTAGCCTATCTAATGAAACACTGCTGAATTACACTTAGCCTATATAATGAAACACTGCTTGATTGCATTTAGCCTATATAATGAAACACTGCTTAATTGCATTTAGCCTATATAATGAAACACTGCTTAATTGCACTTAGCCTATATAATGAAACACTGCTTAATTGCATTTAGCCTATATAATGAAACACTGCTTAATTGCATTTAGCCTATATAATGAAACACTGCTTAATTGCATTTAGCCTATATAATGAAACACTGCTGAATTGCATTTAGCCTATATAATGAAACACTGCTTAATTGCACTTAGCCTATATAATGAAACACTGCTTATTCATTGTTTAAATATATTCGACGTGTAATATACCATGAAGCTTGTATACAGAAAACACTTAATTCGATAATACAATTATTTTTGTAACATTAATTCAGAAAAGAACAAAACTGTTTCCATAAATATTTTTTAAATGTACTGTAAAAAACTTTATCGTATAACAATCAGCCTCCCTTGTTTTTACTATTAATAGTTATAGTTCTGAAAATGAGGTATTTTAATGAAAAAAAAACTGCTTGCACCGTTAATGTTCAAATGTAAACATCTCGCTTTCAGAAAAGAAACCAGTAACTGTCGTCATCAGAACATTGAAAGATTTTTTAAAATATTGGATTTTCAATATCTTCTCTAGTTTTTGCGATCTAAACGAGACAGTCGGGCGGACAGACAGACCACACTAAACTAATAGCAGTTATTCCCTTTTTTTTTGGGGGGGGGCCTCTATAAATAATGTGACATGTAGTAAGAAATAACATTTGAAATAGAAATAGTCATCAATACATTTAATTTTCTCTTGTCGACAATCGAGCTAGAGTCTGCTGAACTATAACTAGTCCAGTGTAGACATTCATGTAATCTATAGAATGTCAGTAGTACACAACACGAAAATAGCAAATCTGCTGTAAATAGAAGTGTTGTTTCTACTGTGATGCTCTAAAGTCTTTTCAAGACTTCGCATGTACCGTAACAGCCAGGGTCAATGTTCACAAAGGGAAGACAAATCAACCAGGTCTGTCTTTCCAAGCGAGCCCCAAGTTTGCAGTGTTCAGTCACACCTCTGTCTCCTTCATATGATCATAGTACGCCAGCTGACTCAGGTATTCCTTCTCGTCCACGATCCTGAAAGAGTCGCAAGACAGCGAGGAGGTCTTGCATGTGTACTGCCTGGAGAGGATTTCACTGAGAGAGACTGGGGTACTGCTGGACGAAGATTTAGAACTGCGAAATACAAAGTAAAAAATAAATCATTATACATTAACATAATTTATTTCGTAGGCGCGGTGGCTGAGTGGTAGAGCGCTTGGCTTCCGTACAAGGGTTCCCGGGCTCGAATCCTGGTAAAGACTGACATTTTTTTTTCTTCTTCTTCGTTCTCATTGTTCTGTTGGAGTGTTCAGATGTCTAGACCAATACATGAGTGGTTTCCAGATCAGGGAGCTCTCCATATAGTTTTCTTTCTATTGGAGTGATTTGGGGCCAATGTCTTATACGGGCCTCTTGGTAAAGAGAGCAGTTTTGGATGACGTGGTCGGCATTCTCTGGTAATACTCCACAAGGGCAGATTTCACTGGTTCCAATTTTGAGCTACCGGTACATGTGTTGTTGCATTCGGTTGTGTCCGGTCCTGAGTCGAAAGATCAGACGTTGGTCTTGTCGGGATAGTTTATAGTAAGCGTCATCTTTCTTGTGATTTGGATGAGAGCTATTCCATTTCTCATTTATTTTATTTACAATTAATTTCTTAAATTCTTCTGGATAGAGTGCATAGTTTATTAGTGAGTTAGTTGTCCTACTCTTGGCGAGTGTGTCAGCCTTCTCATTTCCTTCTAGTTCTATATGAGCTGGTATCCATTGAATAACAGATTTTTTGCTGTTGTTGTTGAGCTTTGTAAGTGCTGTTCTGAGGTTTTTAATATAAGAGGAATCAGAGTTTTGAAAGCTTTGGAGGGTTGTTTTCGCATCGGTTAGAAAAACAATCTGACTGTTTGGGGAACTTGGATGATTTCCTAGCATGGTAGAAGCTAGTGCTAGTGCTTCCCTTTCTGCTTTGTGACTGTCAGAGAGCTCTCCAGTTGCAATGGATTTTTCTAGTTTTCCTCCATCTGGCCATTCGATAAGTATTCCAGCTCCTCCATTTGTGGTGGCTTTATGGGATGAGCCATCCGTGTAAACTCTGATCCACTGATTGCTAGGATAATTGGTATGTAGAAAACAGTTCACTATTTCCTTGAGCTCTGTTGGTCTGTAATCAGATTTTCGTTTTATGTTTTCAATATGGTCCCTTATAGTAGGAAGAGGGCTTTCGTCCCAGGGTGGAGATTCATTTGTGCATCGAGGATTCCAGAGTAATTTTTTCAAGATGGTGTTTATTTTTTAGGTTTCGAGATTCCTGTATGAAATTGGTCCTTTTTTAATTTTGTAATCTTTAGGGCGCCTCCTCTGAGTCCACCCACATTAGTGCCAGGAGGGAGGGAAAGTAAAAAACGAATGGTCGTTACGCTGGCCACATGACACCCTCTCTAACCGGTGAGGGCCCCACAGAAACAGTTCACCTTTACATCTGACCTGAATGGAGAACTTTGCTAAAATTGCTATCACGCAGTCGGATGTGTGATCGAGAGACTCGGACCGCTTGACTACCTAGCAAGGGTGCTTGAGTTCGACACCCGACTATGTTAACCTAAAGGCAGCACGAAACACCTTTGGCTTAATACCACATTCCCCCCCCCCCCCCACTCGTCCATAGAAGCGATTGGACCACAGCGGTCTGAGCATGTTAAAAGCCTGAATGTTGCTCTATATAAGATATGTTAAAAAAAGTGAGATATGCATGTGTTCCTATAACCACTTCATTACGTTGCTATGAATGTTAATGGCACAATTTAGGTCAGGTCGTGCCCATAATCCCTCAAGTGTTAATTTCCTTAAATGTTATACAGCAAAGTTATTAAAAATGTTAATAGGTATCATATCGCTAAAGGTCATGTGATGTCTAGCCAACAAAAGGTCGTGTGATATCTAGCCAACAAAAGGTCATGTGATGTCCAGCCAACAAAAGGTCGTGTGATGTCTAGCCAACAAAAGGTCATGTGATGTCCAGCCAACAAAAGGTCGTGTGATGTCTAGCCAACAAAAGGTCATGTGATGTCTAGCCAACAAAAAGTCATTTGATGTCTAGCCAACAAAGCGTTTTCGTTATCGTTTTTGATATTAAAGCTCACTGGTCCCAGATTCAAATCCTTCCCGCAGCTAACGTCCTGCAGGAGGTTTGGAGTAATAAGTTGGTGATCTTCAACTCTGAAGAAAAATCCGAAATATGTAAAGCAAAACTTTTCTATAAATATGCGAGACTTTTTTTTTTGTGTGTGTTTTTTTTACAAAGCTTATTTCAACTCTGTCTGGTCAAAAGTTCGTACACGTGATTTCTCCCACACCAAATATCGGATCAAGCTGACATTTTGCACAGTTATTTCTTTCACCTGACAAAACAAGAATAAATAAGAAAATTATCCAATTGGTTAATAATTAACTATTAGTAATTAACTATTTTTGTTTGTTATCACGAACAAGGGAAAGAAAATGTATAAGGTGGTATAACTTGAATTAGTCCACGTCATAATTTGTAAAGAGAAAAGTTTAAAACTAAAGTAAAAAAAAACACAATAAAACCTTCTATTTTCATAAGCACTACCTGGCACAGGAAGCTTTAGCCCTCGAGATCAAATTCGGGTAGTTAACCTTTTTTTTTTATATAAATGCATTTAAAAAGCGATCATCCAGATACACCCTTTCTTTTATCAATTTTCATACTGGTTCAGACAAAGTGATAGGATCACAACGTATTGAGAAAGCTAAAAGCATCAGATTGCGCTAAACAAAAAACTTATTAGTGAAAACATTTGTAATCGCATAGATTTATTAATGATCAAGACTAATTTAAACAACTACACTTTAAATAAGCCTACTTTTTAAAAAAATTATTTTCTAGTGTTTTTCTTGTTTTAGTATTATCTGACCCATGTATATTGTAATAACTATACCAATTACCACAATGGTTCTAAAGTTAAATATGTCACAAACATTATCATACTTATCCAAGCGGCTGAGCACTAACCTTTCTGAACGAGAGAATCGTCTCGACGTTATCAGCGCAGGTATCATCCACTGCATCAAATTTGAATCTCGACGGATGGTGTGGTTGAAGCGTAATACATTTTTCCAGCGTAATAAACTCTTTTGATTACTCTTTTGAATGGTTACTCGAGGGTCACGCCTGATAAGTAACATAAATCAAGGGTGTGTCTTTTGGGTTTTTCACAGTAAAACATTTACAGTAAGATACTCTTCGTTAAGTAAAATTTCCCCTTTCTGATCTGATCACAATGACCAAAACCGCCATTACTTTTCCCCAACTAATGTCAGGTGCCCATTAGAGCTAGAGGCGCCCTAAAGATTCCGAAAGTAAAAATCCCATTCTTCACCAGAATTCAAACCCGGGACCCCCGGTTTGGATGCCAAGCGCTTTACTACTCATCCAACACGCCTCCATGCTCTTCGTTAACGTTTTGATTTGTCAGTTCCTGATGTCATGCATGAAGGTCTACAATCAGGTAAGAGAACAGTTTGTGTGTCACGTGATCTAGAGGTGTCGAGGTCTCAAGAGATGTGTACAGAGGAGGTTTTTATACACTTTGCTTTCTAGAAACCTCTAAGTCGCTAAATCGAAAATTGTTGAATGATATAGAGTTAATAAGAAATAAAAAGTTTTTGGACTATTTTCAGTATTTTCTTTTAGAGAGTTCCTATTTAATAAGCTATAAATTATAGGCAAGCACTTCAATTAATAAGTTTCCAATACAAGAAAAAGTTAAGTTCCCATTTCGACCTTGTGCTCAATAGGAAATCTATAAGTGTCTATAAATCTATAGTAAAGGTCAGTTATGGCCGACGGTTAAAGAGGTTGTCATGTGGTCAGTAAATCTAATGTTAGGTGCCCATTAAAGTTGAATGGACTCAGGGTGTGTACTTAAAATCCACAAATTTAAAATTCGTCTTCAACAAGATTCGAATCCAGGATCCCTCGTTTCGGAAGACAAACACTTTACCACTCGGCCACAAGTTCCAAGCTTCATGTTAAATACTTTTATAATTTTAAAATTAAATTTTATTGTGTTTAGTGTATGTTCAATCCTTCAGTGATTTCGAATGCTGAACATGTTCGCAGGCATACATTTAAGCGTTCAAGTGTTTGATGTCGTAAAGAGGAGTTCCTTACATTATTAAATATCTTATACTTTGGACAGGGAAAGCGAAGGGAGGACAACATGAAAGAATGGCCAGGCCTTTCAGTCACTTCCAAAGACCTCATTACGAATGAAGAGATTAGAAACAGGATCATTACAGCAATTGGACCCCACGATGGCCTTCTAACCACTGTCAAAAAAGTAAACTCAAACTTTATGGCCACATCATAAGGTCCTCGGGGCTCGCAAAAACCTTCCTTTACTGAACAGTACCAGGAAGGAGATGAAGAGGAAGACAGAGAAAGTGATGGGAAGACAATATCAAAGAATGGACTGGCCTTTCAGTGAATGAAATTATATCCAAGGCAAAAGACAGAGAGGAATGGAGAAAGACGGCTGACAAATTTTGTGTGGTGCCCCAACGTCCTAACAGACTAAAGAATATGTGAAAGTGAAGTTGATATTTTGGACAATGGATCATAAGACACAATTTCAAACAAAAAAATTAAAAAATCTTAACCACCCATTTCTATCTTTACATAAGTATCAGAGGAACCCCCTGATCTTTATAGAAAAAGAAGGCAAAGTTATTAGAAGAAATGTCAATGTGATATGATGGGACCGAAAGTAGAACGCAAGAGAAGGTAAATAGGAATTTCTGTGGAGATTTTAAAAAAATAGACCGAATGAACGAAGGTCAAGGTCTCTATATTGAAAACTCACTGTTACTAAAAAAATAATCCAATTGCTTTGTCCTAGAAGTGAACTGTGAAGCAGATTAGAAATTTGATTCTGCGGTGCTGAAAAGTGCTAAAACATTTTGTGTATGATTTATTAAAATAGTTCGCGTATCAATGTACAGCGGTGAGAGGAATAAACCTGCTTATTTATGGACTTGGCTACATGTATCTTAATTATTTATTTTGATCCCATTTCGTTCTATTAATGTCTATGTTGATCTAATTGCTACAAAACAGAATCAGCATAAAAGTGCATAGCTCTGTGTGTATCTAAGTAATTCTATGAAGAAAGACTCACCATAAATAGTGATGTGCTCTGGGTGTATCTAAGTAGTTCTATGAAGAAAGACTCACCATAAATATTGAAGTGCTCTGTGTGTATCTAAGTAGTTCTATGAAGAAAGACTCACCATAAATAGTGAATAGGTCTGTGTGGATCTAAGTAATTCTATGAAGAAAGACTCGCCATAAATAGTGAAGTGCTCTGTGTGTATCTAAGTAATTCTACGAAGAAAGAATTACCATAAATAGTGAAGTGCTCTGCGTGTATCAAAGTAATTCTACGATGAAAGAATTACCATAAAAAGTGAAGAGGTCTATGTGGATGTATGTAGTTCTATGAAGAAAGACTCACCATAAATAGTGAATAGCTCTTTGTGTATCTACGCGAAATGATGATGTGGTAGAGTTCTCGTCATAGCAATTCTGCCGCAGCCTCTGGTTTAAGGCGTTGAAGGTTTTCACAGAACTAACTCTATAATTCTCTTTGAGAAAACTAAAAAGACAACAGAATCTTCTACAGAAACATGGCGCAAACCACGTGTTTTCCAGCCTCGTTTGAAATTCCTGAAACCTACGTCTGTAGATACAAATTGAAATGAAAAATGTTTATATTGGCGTTTTCCAATGGAGTGCAGCGCTGATACACATTATTTACATAATTTCTTGACAACTTTGAATTAAAAATGCCTAAACAATACATTGAATCAGCATCCCGACATCCTCAGAAGGATTATTTTTACTTTAAAACATAATTCCGAACATATTTCAATATATTAATAGAACTAGTCAAATAACAATGTTAGAAGTATAGGGAATGCGTGAATATAAAAAAAATATTATGAATGGAGCTAAAAAAAATATCTAATCGACCTAATTAAGACTTGTAAGTTTCTGCTCGGCGCATGCGTGACCTTTCGGTTGTGTCTTATGTAAGAAGCGTGCGATATCGAGCTATTTGGCTTAGTCGCAGCTATAGCGAACGAATGTATGTAAAAATGCTTTATAAAAACACATTTGAAGGTTAGTTTGATTAAAATATGAAATAAATGGACTATATTTAGTATTATTTATGTGCTACATTATAAAACTATCTTGGCGAAGGGTAGATTTATCATCTTAGACTTGAATTAGATCTAATAGATGTAGGGTTCGAAAGATTTTAAGTTCTGCACATGCGTAACCTTTCGGTCTTGTCTAATAAAAGAAGCGTGCGAAGACTGGGACGTCAAGACACACATTATAAATACAGTGAAACAAACTATATAAGATTGAAGAATATAGTCAATCTGGCTAAAGTAAACTGTTGATTACCAAAGTGCGCTGTGAATGCTGAATGTCTCGACTTGATGAATGATATATTTTATTATGTAAACAATTTATTTGATTTAACATAATATCATATCAACAATGTAACTTTCAATCAACAGTTCAACATTTTATCAACAGTTCAACATTATATCAACAGTTCAAAATTCAATCAACAGTTCAACATTATATCAACAGTTAATCACTCTTTCAACAGGTTAACCTTTCATCAGCAGTTTAAATCATATCAACAATTTACATTCAATCAACAAATCAACATTATATCCACAGTCTTAAGACAAAAGACATGACACAACTACTAACTGTTATCGACACACAATTACGAAGGTCATGACAACTAGAAAAGACTATACAACAACTAGTACTATGGCCCTAGCAAACACTCACTGGAAAGCAGTGATATATCTGGCGTAGAGAAATGGGTGCAGGGCGTGCCTGCAGAGGAAGAGCCACATCAAAACCTTGAGCCAGAAATGCGGCAACATATCGGGCACCCAGAGATCTACTGACAGCGCAGTGGCGTAAGGCGTCCACGTCACGAAGAAGAAGACAGCCCAGAGCGCCATGAGACGACGGGACTTGCACAGCAGCTTCTTGTGAACATCTTTGGAACGTTCTACCAGTGTGGTCAAGGACGAGTTTTGCCGGTGAGCAAGCTGTGAGTAAAGACAAGGAAATAACGTTCGGCTGCCAGGTGAAGTGGTATGCGCTCTGAAGTGTCATTCAATTATCTTATTTTTTCTGGAATCGAACCCTGTCCGCTGACGTCCTGTGGTGGGTTTGGGCTAGGATATTATTATCTTCAGAAGTAAAGGAACATCCAAAATTACGCCATTAACACTAGCTATTAGCCATTTCATTTACGCTCATGGTGCCCTTAGACAGAAACATACTAATGAGGTGAAAACGGTCGTTAGAGAAGACGATTAAGTCAACAGGACGACAAAAAGTGCATACAACTGTCAGGGATGGAATAAAGCTCTTACCAAAACGTCACTATCCACACACCGTGCCTCCAGGGGTCGTTGGTGGACACCAGCACGGCTGATGTAGTAAAGAAAAGGAATATGGGGGAGATTCCCCGGTAGGTTCGGCCTTTGGCCTCGATTCTAACCCAAGAGTCTTGGGATACAGACCATCAGTAATAGGGATGTAAACATTTTCATCTGCTTGGATTTTTCCCAGACAGAATTATTTTCAGACAGGAGGCAAGTTTCCATAGGCCTAGAGTTCCAGGAGTCTTAGACTCAACTCTTAAGTCAAGTTTCCATAGGCCTAGAGTTCCAAGAGTCTTAGACTCAACTCTTGAGATAATTACGAAGAAGACGTATCAAAGCATATTTAGCAGCTAACTCTAAACACTTGAACTGACCTATTATACACTTCTACGAGACGACAACCAGCGGAGATATCTGGATCAGTGTCATTCTGTAAGGTTAACTGTTTTTTTTTTTTTTGTCAACCGAACCCTTTTTTAAAACTTGCACCGTTGATTGGCTGGCGATATAATGTATGGTGTAACCTTTCGGACATTTTTTATGGAATTTGTAGCAACAAAATAAAAACTATACATATACGTATGTCGTAGCTCAAAAGATATTAAACGTGCCAAAGCATCTTAGGATATTTAACTAGGTGCGATCCCTGGTAAGCTACGCTGCCTCATAGTGGCGCCCGGATGGAAACGTACGTACGAGGAAACGATTAGGCCAAAGGGTAGCAAAACAAGACTCCCATGGGTGTGCCTAAGGGGTTGCGAGAGCATCCTCATTGCACTAGGTAGAGTTGTAAAAATGCTCCCACAACCTTGTCACAATCCAGGCACCGTTCCTCAAGGGTCCGTTACATAAATGGCGTGTCCCGCACGGTTAGTCTGGTATAGAAAAGGAAAATGGCGGGGGTCTCTGTGTACGCAGCCTCTGGCCGCGAGTCTGACCCACAGCCAGACAGAACATTGTATACTGTTCTCATTCAGTCCTGAGAGAGGGAGCTCTTGTTCCCTTTTGCTGTCCTAGAGTTCTAAGAGCCGAAGGCTCAACTACTTGACAGTTTCAAGAAGAAAACTAGATGCGATTTGTGTTAAAATAGGGTGTCGCCCTTTTGTGGGTGTTACCTGGTGCCGCCGTACTTCTCGTCAGTTACGCTTCTGACGATGTCTATGCTTTATATTCTGAAATGTTTATTCAATGAATAAATACTCACAGTAAAGCCTATACTTTTGGATCTAGGGACCATCGGCTTAAGACCGTGAACTGTTCCTATCAGGTGACCACTCTTTGATATTATACTTTTTCTGACCATAAACTGTGGCGGGACTCGAGACAGTGCCCAGTAAATACTTAATGTAATACACAGCATTAACAATGTGAAGACTATGGTGATCACAACCTGTTGAAATAAAAAAAAAAAGTAATAATAATAAACTATTTCAAGGGAGGTAGATGAAATAATTTTTATAGCTTCGATAAAAAACTACATTTATGTCCCTTTTCCCTAACCCAACAATGTTTTCCGCACCATCATTCCAGGACAGCTGTTAAGGCAGACGTTTCTTTTGATAACGGTTAACGAGACAGCACAACGACCAATCGCCTTTACTTAGCCAAAGTAAGGTCAGGTATCCATTAGAGTTGGGTGGACTCAGGAGCGCCCTGAAAAACCCGAAATTCAAAATCCCGGTCTTCAACGAGATTCGAATCCAGGACTCCAGATTCGGAAGCCAAGTGCTTAACAACTCACCACTGCGCCCCCATCCCACCAAAGTCCTGTTAAAAAATGTATTAAATCAGCTAAAACCGATAACAGACAAAATTATATCAAAAGAACAAGCGGGTTTTGGACAAAGTCTCAGCACAACATAACAAATCCTAAACCTCAGAATACTCAGTGAGAAATACATCTAACACCAAGAGAATCTTTTCCATGTCTTTATTGAGTTCAAAAAAGCTTTCGGCAGAGTCTGGCATGGAGTACTCTGGGCAACAATGGAAAAGTACAACATAAATAAAAACGTTATAAAAGTAATCCAGAACCTCTACAAGGAGGTCTTTAGTGCATTTAAATTCAACAATAATGCTTGGGACTGGTTTAAAATCACAGTTGAAGTATGACATGGCTGCCTACTTTCACCAACATTTTTCAATATCTTCCTCGAAAGGGTAATGGAAGATGCTCTCCAGAGCTATGAAGATGCTGTAAGTATTGGAGGAAGAAGAATTACTTAATAGATGGTCTCGCAGGGATAGAAGAGAAACTAGCTAACTTGTTGATGCACATAGACAAGACTTCCGCAGCATAGGGTATGCAAATAGATGCCGAAAAAATTCAAAGGGACATCAGTATTGTAGGTAAAAGCTAACAAGTGTCAATAGTTATAAATATGTCGGAGCTAATGTTTCAAATAAAGGAACTAAACCTGAGCTACTGGCCAGAATTGTACAGTCTGCAGCGCACTTGAAACTCGAAACGATCTGGAAAGACAAAGACATAGCCTTTGACACCAAAATCAGTCTGATGCGCTCCCTTATAAGCTTGCGAATCTTGGACACTGACTGTATAACTAGGGAAGAGTATCATAGCAACGGAATTGAGATGCTACAGAAATATCCTAGGTATCAAATACAAATTCGAATCACAAACGAACAGATAAAAAACAGGATTAGTAAAGCACTTTGACCAGACAGTTACCTGCTAACTACTGAACACAAAACGCAAACTAAAACTCTATGGCCATATAACAAGGCCCATCAGGGCTTGCAAAGACCTTCCTTCAGAGAACAGACCCAGGCGGACAGTAAAAAGCGATGGGAAGACAACATAAAAGAATGGACAGGCCGGGCATTGAAAGAGATTCTATCCAAAGCAACAAAAAAAAAGAGAGAAATGGAGAAAGATGGTCAACAAATCTTGTGAAGTTCTTGTGTAGTTCTTGTGTAGTTCTTGTGTTGTTCTTGTGTAGTTCTTGTGTTGTTCTTGTGTAGTTCTTGTGTTGTTCTTGTGTAGTTCTTGTGTTGTTCTTGTGTAGTTCTTGTGTAGTTCTTGTGTTGTTCTTGTGTAGTTCTTATGAAGTTCTTGTGAAGTTCTTGTGTAGTTCTGGTGTAGTTCTGGTGTAGTTCCTGTGTAGTTCCTGTGTAGTTCTTGTGTAGTTCTTGTGAAGTTCTTGTGAAGTTCTTGTGAAGTTCTTGCGTTGTTCTTGTGTAGTTCTTGTGTTGTTCTTGTGTTGTTCTTCTGTAGTTCTTGTGTAGTTCTTGTGTTGTTCTTGTGTTGTTCTTGTGTAGTTCTTGTGTAGTTCTTGTGTTCTTCTTGTGTAGTTCTTGTGTAGTTCTGGTGTAGTTCTAGTGTAGTTCTTGTGTTGTTCTTGTGTTGTTCTTGTGTAGTTCTTGTATAGTTCTTGTGTAGTTCTGGTGTTGTTCTTGTGTAGTTCTTGTGTAGTTCTTGTGTAGTTCTTGTGTTTTTCTTGTGTAGTTCTAGTGAAGTTCTGGTAAAGTTCTTGTGTAGTTCTTGTGTAGTTCTTGTGTAGTTCTTGTGTAGTTCTTGTGTAGTTCTTGTGTAGTTCTTGTGTAGTTCTTGTGTTGTTCTTGTGTAGTTCTTGTGTAGTTCTTGTGTAGTTCTTGTATAGTTCTTGTGTAGTTCTTGTGTAGTTCTTGTGTAGTTCTTGTGTAGTTCTTGTGTTTTTCTTGTGTAGTTCTGGTGAAGTTCTGGTAAAGTTCTTGTGTAGTTCTTGTGTAGTTCTTGTGTAGCTCTGGTGTACTTCTTGTGTAGTTCTTGTGTAGTTCTTGTGTAGTTCTTGTGTTGTTCTTGTGTAGTTCTTGTGTAGTTCTTGTATAGTTCTTGTGTAGTTCTTGTGTAGTTCTTGTGTAGTTCTTGTGTTTTTCTTGTGTAGTTCTGGTGAAGTTCTGGTAAAGTTCTTGTGTAGTTCTTGTGTAGTTCTTGTGTAGTTCTGGTGTACTTCTTGTGTAGTTCTTGTGTAGTTCTTGTGTAGTTCTTGTGTAGTTCTGGTATAGTTCTTGTGTAGTTCTTGTGTAGTTCTTGTGTAGTTCTTGTGTAGTTCTTGTGTTGTTCTTGTGTAGTTCTTGTGTAGTTCTTGTGTAGTTCTGGTGTAGTTCTTGTGTAGTTCTTGTGTTCTTCTTGTGTAGTTCTTGTGTAGTTCTGGTGTAGTTCTTGTGTAGTTCTTGTGTTCTTCTTGTGTAGTTCTTGTGTAGTTCTCTAACGATCCAACAGACTAGGGAGTGAAGCTGAAGTGGATGTCTGTTTTCCTACTTCTACAACATTTCCCTAGTAGATAAATCATTTAACAGAGAGACACAAATCATTTAATAGAGACAAACAAATCATTTAACAGAGACACACAAATCATTTATAGAGACACACTAGTCATTTAACAAAGAAATACACGTCATTGAAGAAAAAGACAAACAATCATTTAATATCATTGAACAGACACACCGACACAAAACAGAGATACACAAATCATTTCAGAGACACACTTGAAAACAAATAGTCTCACATAAACGTATTTCAGTGCGTCTTGTCTGTCGCCATTGAAGTGTGGACAGCTGTAGTTGTCGTGCTCCATGAACCGGCCATCGTGGACGTCTATAACTACCAGAGGAGTCACCATGGCTGCCACCGTGCACCACGAGAGGAATGTCATGAAACTGGATACACTTTGCGTGCAGATTTTTCGATACTTCTTCCCGAATAGGACCATGAGTAACCTGTCAAAACTGAAAGAAGTTGTAGTCGAGACATTAAGGTCAACATGTATTCTCCAAATGGAAACAAGAATAAAGTTTTAGAAACTCATCCCCTCCAGGCAACACGTAACAGGTCACATGACCAGGGGCGTAGCTAGATATTTTCCATCGTTTGGGGGCTGGGGGGGGGGGGGGCTTGACCTCTCTGATGGCCCTTGAATTTTGCGTAATATTTAATTTTTAATGTAAAAAAAACTCATATAGGGCCCCCCTCAAGTGGTGGCCCGGGAGGATTTTTGGCGCCACTGTCACATGACACTGAGACGAAAAGAGTTTGTGCAACTTTTCTTTCACAGGAAGCTATCAAAATTAAAAATTGACAAAACAATAATTAAACTTTTTTATACTGCTACCATTAGTGGTCTGATTCAAGATCATTTTTTACACAAGGATTAAACAATCATCTTCAAAGTCACAGTCTGTGGGCTGTTTAGACCAATAGCTTGTTGCCACGTCGTATAGAAATGTGACTTGGCAACGAGCCATTGGTCTAGACTGTGTTTAGGGCTTCTTTAACAAAGATATCGACTAAAGACCTGCTGGCATGTTAATACTTCACTGGGACAAAGATATCGACTAAAGACCTTCTGGCATGTTAGTACTTCACTGGGACAAAGATATCGACTAAAGACCTGCTGGCATGTTAATACTTCACTGGGATAAAGATATCGACTATAGACGTGCTGGCATGTTAGTACTTCACTGGGACAAAGATAACGACTAAAGACCTGCTGGCATGTTAATACTTCACTGGGACAAAGATATCGACTAAAGACCTGCTGGCAATTTAGTACTTCACTGAGACCAAGATGTCAATTAAAGCCATGCTGGCATGTTAATACTTCACTGGGACAAAGATATCGACTAATGACCTTCTGGCATGTTAGTACTTCACTGAGACAAAGATGTCGACTAAAGACCTGCTGGCATGTTAGTACTTCACTGGGACAAATTTATCGACTAAAGACCTGCTGGCATGTTAATACTTCAATGGGACAAAGATATCGACTAAAGACCTGCTGGCATGTTAATACTTTAATGGGACAAAGATATCGACTAAAGACCTGCTGGCATGTTAATACTTCAATGGGATAAATTTATCGACTAAAGAGACTAATCAAACAAGCAAAATAGAACAGGTCTTTTTTTAAATAACAAAGCATATCTAATGGGAAGAACTTTGCACGTACAACTATTTCTCTCAATAATGTAGGATGGCTGCCTGTTCGTGAGGTTTGCGCTCTGGACTGTCAATCGAACTTATAGATGGTCCTGGGTTCAAACCCTGCCCGCTCCCATACCCGTCGTCCTGCGGGAGGTTTGGACTAGGAAGTAAATTATCTTCAACACTGAAGAAACATTCTAAAGGTAAAACTTTTTACGAACATGTAGAAGTTATTTCTATTATTAAATATCTAACAAGATAATTAATTACTACACCTGGTGTGGAAGCGAATCGCTTAACCCCTCAGCCCCCGCGCCCATTAAACCGGTAGAACATGAAATAAACATGAAGTTCACTTTATAAAACAAAATTGAATAGAACTTTTATTTTAAAATATACACAGCTTTCAACTTCGCCATAGATGTGTGTGTACGAAACACAAGTTAAAAAGTGATACTCTAACTAAGATCTGACTCACTAAAAATACACGTCTTTTTGTGCCACGTCTCTCTCTTGTTCTACTCTTCTTCACTCTTGTACCAGTATTTACTAGCTTACTACGACAGACCATCCGGTGATTTCATCAGAATCTGTTTAGCCAACACAATCAAACCATCCGCCAAACTTTACTTATGGTTACATTAGAAACACGCACACACACAACTCTCCACAACACATCCTACAAAATACTATATGCTAAAAAAAAAAAAAAAAGAAAAAAAACTGGCTGGGTGATAAAAATTAAGTCAAAATTTTTTACCTTCCACTCAGTGATCGAAGGCTCTAATACCGTGACCAGTTAGCGTTTAAAACCTGCTTTACCTAATGATGGTGACAAGGAAATAGCTCTCCAGCCCAAAGCTGTAGTGAAGGTATCGCATCACGCGGCACAACCGGAAATGCGTCAGCAAGGAGATGTCGTAGAGTTCAAGGTGAAAGGGCAGCAAGACAAAGACACAAGACAGAAGGTCACACATGGCCAGCTGGAGGACGTTCCAATTGTGAATCTGTCAAGGTTAAGAAACATCGGGTGGAACCAAGACTCTTCGTTATGGAAGGCTTCAACACTGAACGGGATAACCTGTGGGCAGTATAGAACAATAGCTCGTTACCACGTCGACAGACCTGTGACGTGACAACGAGCTATTAGTCTAAACTGCCTACACTGGAAAATAATTGTTTGTTCTCTTTTAAAATTTCTTCGTTTTTTTTAATTCTATTTTAATACAAAAAGTAATGGCTCATGTGAAAAATGTAAAATTATTGAAATTAGAAACAGTAAATTAAACAATTGTTGTTTATTAAAAGTGATCAAAGTCCTCCTCAAGGAAACGGTTGTCCATAGTTATTACATAGATTCAACATGTGCAATTATTGAAATTAAAAACATCGATGGATGGCTGTCTGTGTCGTGCAGTTTGCGCGCTGGACTGTCGTTCGGATTTATCGATGGTCGAGGGTTCAAATCCAGCCCGCTCCCATACCCCGTCGTACTGCTGGAGGTTTGGACTGGGAAGTAAACTATCTTCGACTCTGAAGGAACATCCGAAACATGTAAAACAAACATCGAGTTGAGAAACTTTCCTTAAAGTTATTTAAAAACCTCCTCAAGGAAATTGATATACATTATACTAGTGTGTATCTTTTTTTTAATGCTTCCGAAGATGAGATCACGCACTGAACAGATTTTCGTTCCTCGAACCATCATCTAGAGAGCCTGGAATAAGAACTGAGGCTGTTGATCAGTTTTGTGGATTTAAAAAAAAAAGCATTTGGTAGCTTCCGTCGCGAATCTTTCTAAGAAATAGCAAAAGAAAATAGCAATTTGTCAAGATTCTAGGAAATCTGTACTACAAGTCAAGCTGCTATGTTGAAGCAAATGATGGGATAATAGAGCTCTTCAACGTCCAAACGGGTAAGAGACTAATACGTATCTCACCCCCTTCCCCCTTTCTCTTTCTGCTAGCCATCGAATTTGTTAAAAAAAAAAACGAATTAGGCTACTTTCGTTATCCGGTGGCATGAACCAAACGGACTGACGAGCCTGGATTTTGAAATCTGCGAAAGTGCATTTAAAAGATATTTATTTCACTTACGTGTTTCCCCCTTTTTGGGAGTCACCCGGAGAAACCCGCACCTTCGCACCTACCTAGTGACGCCTTTGCTCAGACATGCACACACATAACACATATGTATGTAATTGGAATGATGGATGAATGAGACTCAAAGTTATAAAAATCTTAACTTACCGAATTTCTGATAGAGTTCATAGAATACAGAAGGATGACTAGTAAATTGATAATTACCCCGAAAATTGTCAGACAGCCAGTCTGGAAGTTACAAAAAAAAAATAATAATAATATTTTTGGGGGGTTTCTATCATAGGTAGCATGACACTGGACACATTTTCGAATCTCAAAATTGTCTCCAGGTGTAAACATTAAAAGAAAGGAAATGGATAAGTCAGTGGGGAAACAAAAGGGCCCTTTCGGTAATTCCACATAGATCGAGAGGTCGAGTATATAGCACTTGGCGGGAATAACAAAAAGCCTCCTCAATTTGTGACAATGACTCACACAGTTCCTCGATGGGGTGGATTTCCTTTCAGTGTTATATATTTCTACATATATTTTTGAATTAAGATTTAATAACTTGATGGTTTTAATTTTTGGTATCAAAATTTGCATATTCTGATGCAAACATGTCTATGTATAGGAGAGATGACATGTCTATTTTTTTGTAAGAAAAAAATGTATACACTAAAGAAGGCAATTATAAGAATTTGGTATAACTTATTGATTTTCTCTTGTTAATGTACGTGTCACTTATTCCTTTTTTAATGCTCTCTCTCACTCTCTCTCTCACTCTCATTCACTCACTCCTTCTCTCAAAAAACTATCAGATAGTCAATACACTCAAATCAACTCACTTAACTAATACTCATACAAAAAGACACAACTATGAAACAAAAAGCAAAAAATATATAGAAACCTACCGATATTATAAGAACTTCGCGTAGTAAAATCCAATGATACGCAGTCAATGTTACACTCCATGTTGTGGCAGGAGCTGAAACAGACGGACAACAAGAATACAATTCTTCTGCCATCTCGTAATAGTCGAGAGCAACAGCTTAAATTATTGTAAATCTCTCTCTCTCTCTCTCTGTCTGTATCTGTGTGTGTGTGTGCTTATTTCAAACAGCCTAGACCATTGGAAGGAGAACGAGGACTACAAGGATTGCTTAGAGTATGTTGAAGTTATTTCCTTCATAAAACACTATCTATAGTTTAAAGAGAAGCCTGTATTGTCATAGCCTCTATTGAGAAATACATTGGGAAATGATGAGAGAAGTGAAAGATTCTTTTAAAACCATTACGTTGACAATGATTGTAAAAGTAAACCGGAGTTGACGATACTTTAATTATTTCAGTCTTTTTCGTTCTAAAGATATAGTGAGATACTCAGGCACAAAGACATTTATTATTCCATACGCTAGAACTAATTCGTACAAGTTTCCCTTCTTCCCTAACGCCATTAGAGAATGGAATGGGTTGCCTGAATAGGCCAGGAAATCCAACGACTTAGCAGAGTTTAAGCTATTGATTCATAAGCATGATTAAATGAACACATGAAGTGCGTATTAAGTAATTATCTTTTTTTTTATTTTTCTTGTAAACTAACGTCTAACGTCATCTATAAAGAGAAGTAGTTCGAGTAGGTCAATAGATCAATAGTAAAAAATTAAATTAAAGTACCTCTTTCAGATCTTGCGATCTGTGGCCTACGGTTAACGAGGGTGTCATGTGGCCAGCACAACGACCAACCACCTTTACTTTTCCCCAACTAATGTCAGGCACCCATTAGAGCTGGGTGGCTATAGTAGCATTAGCCGATTCTTTCTTTAAAAAAAATAGTACTTGATTCTCTAATACTCCCTCCCATAATAAGGAAGGTAAGAGGTCAGTGCCGACCCTGCTATGAAGAAAGTAAAATATGTACAGTAACAAGTACACATGAAACGTGACCATACTTTTCGCTTAGCACTTAAGCTGTATACAAATATTTGACAACGGTTTTAGTGGCAGCATCATTGGATGGTCTAGTAGTTTAGATATTTAAAAGTATAAAGTAGCAAATCAAAAATGTTACTTGCTTGTAGAGTTAGTCAGATTGAATCCAACAGTTCCTTCAAGAGTCGTATTCTCCATCCAATACAAAGAATCGACAAAATAGAAAAAAGTCTACGTGAAACGTGAGTCTTTGTTTTCGAGGCAACGCCGTCCACTTCCAGGCTGACCCCTTGGGACTACCTCTTTACTTCAAGTCCTTTCTTCCTTTTGGCCGGAGGGATTCGAGGTCTGGCTGTGTAAACAGAGTTGACTATTAGAAAGTAGCGCCAACGCCATGTTGATTTCTAAGACGCCATTGTTTTTCTTGGAAAGTTAAAAATCAGGAGAACGTGAGATGTGTAAGAAACAAATCATAAAAAGCAGCAATTTAAAAGATGGAGTAGATCTAGGCCTATGGGCCTATGGGCTTACTGCTTCATTTCGTTCTCGAGTTAGGGTTTTGTTTTTTTAGGTCTAGATATGCAGGTCAACACTCAATGTTAGGGTTTTACCTATTTAATGCCAAGCAATAGTACTGGAGATCAAGTTCAACTAAGAAATGTCAAGGACGATAAATTGACCAACTTAATAAAAAAAAAAAGATAGTTCTAAAATTCCTAGTGTTTTCCATGGGGCTGCGTAGCCACGGGAAATACTGCACCCTCATTAATCTTCGGACTCGAAGACAAGCCTTTATTATTATTATTACACTAGCCTATAACTCTATAATACACAGTTATATCCGCCTGACATAAATATGTTTTATAAGCTGGAAGATGTAAACCTTAACTCGTAGACCTATTATAATTTTTAATAACTTGCAGATAAATCTCTAGATCTAGTTTTTAAATGCACTGGTATTATTTCCAGATAAGTCTAAAATGTATAAAGAGAGATCAGAAATATTGCGGTAGCTAAACATCATAAATTGTTGACGTCATATTGTTGTTTATATTTGTAAATGATAGACCATATAAAAACTGTCACGTGACAACCATCATGAATTAAACATGAGATCGTAAATTATATAGAAGAAATAGAGCACCACGTGCTAAATGTTGTTTGTTTACGATTGGTGAATGAGGTCCATTCCAACTAATTGACAACATTATTAAGCTAAACCAAGAAGTTTTCTGTTGACCTCACAGCTCATCTTCGTATCAACTCTCTTTTATTACCGCTAATAGATACAAATGTATTTTTAACTATTTATTTTCTATTACAAATAAGTTTATTAAAACTATAAAAATGTCAACCAAAAAAAAAAAAGAAAGGTATACTAGACTTCATATAACATTGAATACAAAAATGTATGGATCGTTCCATTGGATGTGTGTAAGGGGTGCATAGCATGGCGATAATAAACTAAGGGTGGAGAGATGGCGTCGATCGTCACGATCTTTAAGAATACCGACCGGCTTTCACGAGCGCATACCATACGACCAGGCAGAAGGGCCGGTCCTAACAGTTGCGGGGCCCTATGTGAAACTGATTGCGCGGGGCCTAGTCCGGGTGAGAATAAGGATAATAAGTTAAAATTTAGATTTTGTATTAGAAAAAAAAATCGACTTTCAATTGTATTCATTCTTTACTAAGTACAAAATTGCGAACAAATTAACTTTACTTTACAAACCTTACAACCTATGGCATATTTATATGCCAGTGACTATAAAAGTAAATAAAGTATTGTAACTTCCGATTAAGGTGAAAATTCGCCCGATTATTACATTTTATTACATGAAAGCTGACAAAGATTATTTTCTTTCATCGCGCCTTGGATTGACGTTTTCCACAATGATGAAACCCACAAATGACAATTTAGTATATTTTTCAGGAAATTTTTATGAGTTTTCAGGACATTTTAACAAATTCAGAATATTTCCAGGAATTTTTTGCATATATTTTGCAATATAATGATTACACTTAGAATTAGCGCGGGGCCTATGAAAGCGCGGGGCCCACTGCGACAGCATAGGTTGCAGTGGTATAAACTTTGTCACATGTAAATTGAGTGAGTCTGGTGTGAATGTACACTTTGATTTCTTATAGTTATAATGTTTTTTGTTTGGTGTAATGCACAAATTGTAAGACAAATTTCCATACGGATAATAAAGTTTAGTATTATTATTATTATTATTATAACATTAGCCTGCCAACTAATATATGATAATAAACCCTTAGGCCCTACATTGACCCGACATTTATGTATAGCGGGAAAATCGGATTGTAGCTATTGACAGAGCTTCTGATATTCGTGTTGATACTATTGAAGTATGCCTCTCTATCTGCACTATCTCTGTAGTCATGTTGTTGTTTTTTCAAGTTATTTGATTTTCACAAATTCTCTAGTTATAAAACTGGGCTGGAGGAAACATTTTTACGTGGATGGAAAAGTAATTAATTGTTCATGCAACTTCAGACTACTCCCCTTCTATTTGTTGCTTTTTTATAAACGAATATTTGTATGGATCCTCAACAGACAACAATAGAAGAGGAAGGGAGGGAAAAAGACAGACAGACAGACAGACAGAAAGTTGTATTGTTTTATTAAAATGTAAGAGTTTTCCATGCTGTTTTACGGAGACACTGGGGCATAAAGGTTTAAAGCTTGTATTTTTTAATGACCAGTGGTTAACCAGGGCATCGGGTGACCCTCACAACGACCAACCGTCTTTGCTTACACCAAGTAATGTCAGTTATCTATTAGAATTTAATGGACTTTGGGAAGCCCTAAAAAATACAATTCTTAACTTCAGGATCCCAGTCTTCATCAGGATTAGAACTCTTGTCCCCTCACAAGACAGACAAACAGACAGACACAGCCTAAAACAAACAAAATGGCAGTGATAGATCATAGATTGTGGTCGAGTGTGGTCGTATTCATCGCAATACTTCAATACTTAACTAAAGCTTTTCTTTGCATACGAAAACTATAACAAAATAGCTAGACAACTAAAGGAAAAAGAAAATCTCTTTTAAATAACTTTCCAAGCTCTTGAAAAGGCAACAGTGACAAATTGTATCGTTTCAAAACCTGCTTTTTTCCAAACCTCTTTTTTTACGCCCTTCTCCTCCCCCCCCCCCCTATATCCTACCCCCTCTCTTTCCCTGCTCTCCTTCAAGATCAAAGTCACATCTAAGCTCATCTTCCTCACGGCTGCAACTGACCCGTTATAAATGGCGGCCTTCTTCGGTCTGTGTATTGTCCCCAGAGAGCTAGAAAGGTGGATACAATTAGATGTCTGGGGCTGAACTTGTGGAATGGGGAGGGGACTGGATAGGTCATGTTTGTTGAATCAAGACTTCATTTCACACTGATCAAGAGTTCTGAGTTGTAGCAGCGCCATCGCCTTCAGGTATAGACCAGAGACTAAGTAGTGAACTAGAGATGGGCTGCAATATAGATCTGTGTGTACACAAGTAAAGACAATACCGCGCTTCTTCTAAAAGCTAAAAGTGTGTTATTAAAATGAACGTAGAAGGATAATTAAAGACATAGAGGCTAAAAATAGTACAAGGGAAGTCACTTAACGATTCAAACATTTTTTTTTAATTTTAATTTAATTCCTTCTTTAAGAAGCTGGTTGTTGTCTGTAATTTCTCGATCTGTAAAAAGGAGTATTTTCAATTAGCTTGCATAATTAGGTTCCTCTATTACAGATAAGCTAATTACTACATGAAACGGTTTGCAAAATGTTTATAACATAGACTTATATATATTATATCTGTTTTGGACATGGAGATCTTCAGACATCACAAAAAATTATTATTTTGCAATTTTTAGATACATAAACTAGAAAGATCTAGGTAATCAATCTATTTACATGTACATAAGATGATTTAAATCAAAAGACATCAATTATCTCGATCTAGGATTTTTGAAACATTATCTCAATGGAAACTAAGAGGAAATGGCTTTGTTTCATATATTTGCGTAAATAATAGTTCTGTACTAATAGCCCATTCTAAAGAAAATCCGAGAAATGATTATGCAATATTTTTAAACTTTACTTTTCTAAGACTTCCCTTACTTGAAAAAGAGTTACGTGCATAAAAATCTATATATATATAGATTTGTCAATTGATAGATTGCGGATAAGAATTTGTTTCCGATTTCCAGTCTAGATATAATATATAAGTCTATGGTTTATAAGCGTCTATTTTTAATTTTATTAATTCAACTCAATGGCCTCATCGGATAACCAATGCATATTTAGAAACACCGTCGTTGTGGTTTCTCTACATACAGTTGTGATTGTAAATGTTCTTTTAAAAATAAAACTACCAAAATATTTTTTTTCGTAAAATTGCAAAATAACAAAGCTTATGTAAGTGGGAAAAATCCATATTTATAGTCATACATCTCAATATTGTACAATTTATATCCCATTTTCCATTTCAAGCACAATTAAATCATTACTACAATTTGACTAAATACTTGGTTATTTTATTTTTATTTAGTCATGTTTTGTTTGACGAATAAATAATTGTTCAAAGTTTCAACTTGATCCGAGAATGGAAAGTGGGAAAAAATAATAATATGTAACAGACAGACAGAATGAGTTGATATAAGTTTTGTAATATATATATATATATATATATATATATATATATATATATATATATATATATATATAATAAGCAAACTACCCTTCATTTAAGTAAACTTTACCTATTTACTTTCACGAACTAGTAGTAAACCCCGAAACGATATACATTTCTTTATGGGCATTTTTGTTTTTTTCTCAGAGGCTTCCTTATTCAACTTTTTAGAATCTCCCTTTCATTTACAATTCTGATCAATCAATGGACATAAACGTAAACCTCATGGGTTAGTCATCTCCCCTGGATTCCACAGATTATGATAATATGCAATACGATCGAGATATGATTTATTTCTCTCCCTTTTATGTTATTTCTCTATTTCTATATTGATTAAGGGCCTTTGATCTATGGGTAATAATTCTAAAAATAAAATGGGGGATGGGAATGGCTATAATAGCGTTGAAACGCCGTCGACTCAGAGCGTTAGGGTGGTCTTTCTACCGTACTATATGGTCACTTTTATGACCCCAGAAGACGCCCCTGAAACACACTAGCTCACGGTTGCGCCTTGTGGCACTGCCTTTGTACGTTTTCTATAAGGGTTGAGAAGGGGGGGGGTGCTTTTCGTGGCAAATCCATTTAATCTCATCGTGCAAATTAAGTCAGGGACTTTTCACTCCCCCCCTCCCCAAAGTCAAGCACATAAAGGGCGCCAAGAGGCATTTCTCTCATCCCGTGAAGGTCCCAAAGGTTGACAAAGACTAAGCTGCCCTTCCGGGTGCGGAGATAGCAGGAGGTCAAATAGTAAATTAGTAAATTCGAGCAATATATAAATTAGAGCAATATATAAATTAGAGCAATATATAAATTAGAGCAATATATAAAGCTCTTATAATTATGTTGCTACTAATTGTTCGTACATTAACTTCGTTTAAATTATATGCGAAATGTTTAATTATAAGAACTTCTCTAATGCAAATATGGATTACGTACACTATTTGGAGGGGGGATGGCGTCAACAGACAAGGCTGCCCTGACGCCTTGCAGCCTCTGTTCGCTGCTGCTCTTATCTTGTCACGATCATAGTTTCAGAATTAGCCACGTGTGGAGGGTCAGATCGTGTGCTTCTCTTGAAAAGACGCCATGCTTTGTCTCGATTAAAGACGAAGTTTAGCCTGGAAATGATGCATTCAAAAGAAGTAAAGGGTATTTTTTTATTTATTATAACTTGCGGATTGGAGAGCCAGAAGTAGGTGGTCTAAATTTAGGTTACTTTCAAACCCTTAAAGTCGTACCTGTTAACTTAATGCAATAAAGTTTGAACTATGTGGACCACATTTTAGTACTCACGATGTCTGCATCAAAGAATGTTTAGTTCGTTTAGAACACATGTACAAAGTATTTGCTGCCTTTTTTTTCTTCTTTCATACAAAAAAGTTATCCTCTAAAACTACCTGATTTCCTTTTTAATATGGTTTGATACGAGTAGTTGCAAGAGGATTCAACAGATTTAGAGTGTCTAAACTGCATGACTACAAATATATATGGAGTGTAAGCTGCATGAATACAGATATGTAAGTAGTGTGAGCTGCTTATTTTAAATATGTAAATAGTGTGAACTGCATGCTTTAAAATATGTGTAGAGACGTGTGCTTACATATATGTTATGAGTAACTGCAGTGGCGTGGAGGGGCAAAATATGTATATGTAGTTTCCCATTTTTTTTTTAATTTTTTAAAAAATGCATTTTTTTTGTTGTTAATCTAGATCTATTACAAATTTACCTAATGACATGACTGATCCAAACTCATTGATACAAATACGCTTCATAGAAGCTTTTCTTTTTTTTTTAACGTATATTTTTTTTGTTCTTATTTTCTTGCCATTTACTCCACTCCTTGGGGCAAGTGATAGTTGTTTTTCTTTTCTTTTTTATTTGTTCTCGGACTGCTAGGGCGATTGATATTTTTCTATTTACCAATCTCCTGATGGCGCCTCTTAGCTACAATCAACCACTAAGCTCGCACTCGGGACCTACGAAACGACGGTCCAGAGCTCATGCCACATAAAGCCAGGCAGCTACACCAGTAATAATTATAGCATACTTTCGTTATTTTATTAAACACATAAATTTTTGCTATTGAAACTAACTCCAAACTGTCTTAAGATCTTTGATAGATCCAGACTTCTTTCATTCAGTCTAGCATCGAGAGTTCACCACAGTGCTGGAGTGTGTGTGAGCTACACACATATGTGTGTGTGTTACACATGTGTACGTGTATGCTGTTTAAACGACCTTCCACACATGCAAATGTCTGTCTTCTTGAGTTCTCTTCCACTTTGACTTCTCGTTTGCTCGTAAAAAAAAAGGTTTAAACGCTATTTAGCTTCAGCCATCCCCACACTCTTGCTCGAAAGCAGCCTTGGTAGCGGGGAAAGGAAGGAATGGTACCCCACCCCCACCCGTTTCAGCAGGTTTGCAGACAGGAAAGGTGGGTGGGGGAGGGTGTACAGGTTGTCTCTCTGTTTATGACAGCCCCTCATCTACGTCATTGCATTGCTCGCTGCAAAAATTTCCCGTAGGTGGTTGCGACTTTAATTTACAAGCATAAAAACGATTTTACGGCGACAGCAATTTACTAGAATGCCTGTTTTAAGAGCCAGAAATGTGTGCCTAAAATATTCTGTCTAGACCAAAGATTCTCACTACTGTATTTCCTCTGTCTTTCTTGGTGTCAAAAATGTATATTTTCCCCCAACACTTTAAATCATCATGACATAATATACATTTTTGTTTGTTTTAGACCCTGGAATGTTCTGAAATACATAAAACGAATACTGGCAGGTAAATAGTTCAGTAGATAGTTGACTGAACAGACCTTTGCTTTAGTTATTTACAAATGTCGTTGAGTTGTTAAAGATTTAGAAATGATAGTTTGTCAGCGTGAGAACGGGGGAAACGGGAAATACATTTTAGAGACCTTGAATTCCTCCAATTAAATCACCTTAAGTTTGTTTGTATTGCTGTCTGTGTGGTTTAGACGCTGATAGGAAATTGTATTGCTGTATGTGTGTGGTTTAGATTCTGATAGGAAATTGTATTGCTGTCTGTGCGGTTTAGATGCTGATATGAAATTTTATTGCTGTGTGTGGTTTAGACACTGATAGGAAATCGTATTGCTGTCTGTGTGTGGTTTAGACGCTGTTAGGAGATCGTATTGCTGTGTGTGTGTGTGGTTTAGACGCTGATAGGAAATCGTATTGCTGTGTGTGTGTGTGTGGTTTAGACGCTGATAGGAAATCGTATCGCTGTGTGTGTGTGTGGTTTAGACTCTGATAGGAAATCGTATAACTGTGTGTGTGTGTGGTTTAAACGCTGATAGGAAATCATATTGCTGTGTGTGTGTGGTTTAGACGCTGATAGAAAATCGTATTGCTGTGTGTGTGTGTGTGGCTTAGACGCTGATAGGAAATCGTATAACTGTGTGTGTGTGTGTGTGGTTTAGACGCTGATAGGAAATCGTATTGCTGTGTGTGTGCGTGGTTTAGAAGCTGATAGGAAATCGTATTGCTGTGTGTGTGTGGTTTAGACGCTGATAGGAAATCGATTTGCTGTGTGTGTGTGGTTTAGACGCTGTTAGGAAATCATATTGCAGTGTGTGTGTGGTTTAGACGCTGATAGGAAATCGTATTGCTGTGTGTGTGTGGTTTAGACGCTGATATGAAATTGTATTGCTCTGTGTGTGTGTGTGGTTTACACGCTGTTAGGAAATCGTATTGCTGTGTGTGTCTGTGTGGTTTAGACGCTGATAGGAAATCGTATTGCTGTGTGTGTGTGTGTGGTTTAGACGCTGATAGGAAATCGTATTGCTGTGTGTGTGTGTGGTTTAGACGCTGATAGGAAATCGTATTGCTGTGTGTGTGTGTGGTTTAGATGCTGTTAGGAAATCGTATTGCTATGTGTGTGTGTGTGGTTTAAACGCTGTTAGGAAATCGTATTGCTGTGTCTGTGGTTTAGACGCTGTTAGGAAATCGTATTGCTGTGTGTCTGTGGTTTAGCCGCTGATAGGAAATCGTATTGCTGTGTGTGTGTGTGGTTTAGACGCTGATAGAAAATCGTATTGCTGTGTGTGTGTGTGGTTTAGACGCTGTTAGGAAATCGTATTGCTGTGTGTGTGTGGTTTAGACGCTGATAGGAGATCTTATTGCTGGATTCACTAGATACAATGTATATAGAAATCTCTACATCGGGTTTAGATGCACTGTTTTCATTGGTTTCTAGGTTTCTATAAATTTTCTGAATATACCATAATAGAACTACATTTTGATGTTTTGTATGTGTATGGATAAAGATCATTGTGTTGGGATATATTATTGTGGGGTTATATTCATTGTGTGGGGATGATTATGTGAGAAACGATCATTGTATGGTGATAGATCATTAAGGATAGATCACTGTAATTATCGTGTAAGGATGGATACTTGGTGATATAGTTATCTCGCTTTAGTATATTCTATCTTTTTTTCTGAAATTGAGGGGGGGGGGGGGTTAGTGGTGGGGAGTATCAGATGAGCTATTACTTATAGTGTTCCATAATTTCCTTTTTGTTCAAGGGGCCTTGCTTTGTAAGATACTTTTGTTACTGTTTTGATTTTTATTAAAGCTCTCTTTTAGCTTTGCATTCTATGGGTTAGATTTACCATGCTTTCAGAACACACTAGATGCCTTGAATTTCTTTCGTTTACGCAGCATTGTCAAGTCACTTGGTCCTTGTTTGGGATGAGACGATGAGACAGAGGAATGGAATGATCTGGCTGTGAGATAACATGTGGTGCCAAAAGTGTCCAAAAGAACTCTTTGACAGGTGAAGGGTCTCTTCCAAGTGTCATAATTGACAACAAAACTATGGCAGCCTAAATGCTATTCAGATGTTACACGTTACTTAACTAGTATTTTTAAACTGAACTAACCAGTTTATCAGCTGTAACTAATTTAGATGGCACTCAGTTTCGTTTTGTTTCTTTTTTTTTTTTTTTTATTTTGTTTTTTTTTTGTTTTTTTTTTTTTGTTTTTTTTTTTTTGTTTTTTATTTTTTTTTATTTTTTTTTTTTTTTATTTTTTTTTTTATTTTTTTTATTTTTTTTTTTTTTTTTTTTTTTTTTTTTGTTTTTTATTGTTTTTTATTTTTTTTTTTTTTTTTTTTTTTTTTTTTTTTGTAAAAGCTCAGCACATTAAAAATATTTCTTCATTATCTTCAAATTGCCAAAACTAACTAGACATAGATAGTGTATTAAGAATTACTTAAGCATTTCTTCTGTCTATGTCCCCAACATGGAATCATCCATTATCATCCTGCCATTTTGTCTACAGCTCATGTCTTTTTTTCCTAAACTACCCATTGACCTAACCCTAAGCTTTCTCTAGACCAGAGGCATCAGACCACTTTTGCACACGTAATAGTTTTAAAGTTCCATTCTTAAAAGATAGGTGTTCACTTGGACAACATTGGCGATACATATTATACCGTAGATATTATACTATAATTTTTAGCGCCCGCGTAAGGGGAAAAGCTGCTATTAGGTTTGTGCAAAATGTTCGTCTGTCCGTCTGTCACACTCAGACCTCGAAAACTAGAAGAGAAATTTAAAAACTTTTTTCACCATGCGATGCAGATTGAAAAGTTTATGTGCAATGGCTACTTTTGGTTTTCTAACAGCAAACCGTTTAATTTATAAAATTAATTATGCAAGCAATGTTTTCATAAAAAAACACCAATTCTAAAACAATTACATAATTGTAAAGAAGGTAATGTTACAATATGTTAACTATGTTCAATTTCCCACCATGTATTTTCATATCACTTAGTCAAATATATTTATAAAATGTATTAGAAATGTTCACAACAAATATAAATATTAGTTAGAGGTGTTTTTTTCTGGTCAACTAGCTGCTAAAATTAAAAGAAAACATTTACTTTTGTTTATAAAGGCTAAGAATGCACTTTGTATGTAAATATCACGCACATTTTTCGAAATGGACTTTTAATCAGCAACTTTCGCCCAGGAGTTTAACAGGCAGTAGACACTAAGCTAGTGAACCAGTTTCCTTTTTTTTTTTAAATAATCAGATTTTCTTTTTTTTTTGTTTTGTTTTGTTTTGTGTCCACATCATAATAAAAGACACTTATTTGTGTGCGTTTTGTCTGCCAGTCGGTCAGTCTGTCACGTTTATATAACAAAAACAACAACTCTAAAAGCTATTGAACATCTGATCTAACCTTTAATGTTCATTCCGAAACATCTCAAAAGTTTTAAGTATCAATAACAATGTCCATGCCTAAACGTTACAAAACACAGGATCAATCATATGTTATTCCGATTTTTTAATGTAAATAGCATATAAATGCTAAATGAAAATCTCTATAATGACTTATATTTCATTAACTATAAAGTTGTTCCGTATATTGTTTTATAAAAAATAAATAATGTCAAATAATTGTTTGAAATCGCATAATTGACTTATATTACACTTATATTCTCTGACAATACGTCACATAGTTTATTTATCGATATCAAATTGTTCCGTATTTTCAACTTAAAACAAATATATGTCAGATGACTATATTTGTTTTCAAAAATTTCGACAATAGGTTTTCAGGATTTGCTAAAAGAGCTCATTCGGTGCACCAATGTCTATGAACCCTCGACAACGTACTCGTATTCATGACATTTTTTAGTTTAACTAGGTCGTGTGACATAGTGGATTTTTTTTGGACATCATATGGAATAAATTCTTCAAATGAAATGCTAAAACAACTCGGTATAGTAATGTTTATTAAACCTCGTAATCTGATCATATATAATAGTCTATTGTTTCAATATAATCTAATCTCCATTTTAATTTTTAACAGAATGATTCGCTTTCAGAACAACAATTGTACCAGTTACGCCTACTTGGACCACATATTTGATGCAATTGTAAACTCTTAATTTCGACTCCGCTTTAGTTATTGAAATATAAAAGATACACACATATGTCAAACTGACGAATGGACAGACGGACAGAATGGATAAAACCAATAGCAGCTATTCCCTTTTCAGTAGCCTCAAAAATCCTATGCCAAATGCTGTGAAAATAAAATAATATAATCCCTCAGATCAGATCTATTGGACATAAACTGCTTTAGTGACAGAAGGAATACAAAGCATTCACACACACACCCATCCACACACATCCACATACATCCCAAGAGACAATAGTAAATTGGGAAGCACTATTGACTCTAAATCTCAACATTTAACCCCAACGTTCTGACAGGTAACCCCCAGTGAGGCGCCGACACTTGGCCATTAAAATTAAAATTGGTAAGACAATCTATCCGTTCCCGATCAGCGCCTTCAAGACCCCCCCCCCCACACACACACTATTCTTTGTTCGAGCCTTGGGGTAAAAGGGGGGGGGGGGCTATCTCGAGGGGGAGAGGGTTGATGTGGGATGATGGACTTCAACTTTCATCGGACTTAAGGATCAATTGCTTTGGAATGTCTATCAACGTCTATCAACGCTAACTTCAACCCAGTCCGTTACCATCTTCAGTTCCAGGAGAACAACAATGGCGGGCCGTATCGCGTCATGTTTGTAAAGTGTTAGAACAGATGGCCACCCACGATACGGCTGCTCTGTGTGTCTGCTCCCAGGTAAGGGATCGAAACCAACGGCAAGTAAATCTTACACAACTCTTTAAAAATTCGTCTAGTACATTATGTTCATGCTATACACAGTTTTATATATCCCTATTTCTACTGTATAATTATTATCATTGTAGTACTAAAAATTATAGTTATAAACCATAGTATTATGTTAGGACTCTCCGAGATAAGGGCATTTTCACTGTACTGGTGATATTTGATAAACAAATAACGTTCCAGCCTCTTCTAATTACTTCCTAGTGATCTGATTTGTGCTACAAATGGACAAGTTCTGAAATTTGGATTTCGCAATGACAAAAAGTGCATTATGTTTGTCTGTTAAAATACATAGCTTACAAACACTTCCTATATTCTGTACACCAGATACACCAAAAAGCTAGTTATTTATATTTTTCCGCCATATCAGGAAATCCCCATCCTGTTGATGACTTGGACATTGAAATGCATTTTTAAGGTCCTCCCTAAGTCCGCTTAAATTTCAATGGTGTCAGACTGTTGTTACCGTTCGTCGACACCAAAACGCTGGTAGACAATTAAAGCGCTGCTGGTGTATCATATTCTAATTTTCAAATCTTGAATAACTTGAATAAGTTCTTTGTGAACAAACGTATATATGTATATAACTTTTATTACAATATTAAAAAAAACAACTCGTCTTTACTCTCTGGGATCCTGGAGTCGTCTAGCTTACCTAAGACAGCTTTGACAGTTCCGCTAATCTTTAAGCCGTAAAGTCCTAGTCTCAACTGTCAAATAGGCAGCTGTATACACGACAGACCCCAAAGAAGGCAATTGCACTAGTGTATAGAGTTTTTAACCAAATATAAATTGTTATACTTAAAATATACATTTACGAATAGGTAGATGTATTTAATGATGTAGATGTATTTAAAAAGTGCTTTGAATACTGAGAGTATAAGTAAAGCAGTGAAGTTCCTCTTTCAGATCATGCGGTCTATAGTGAAGGTGATGTGAAGGTCATCTGTTTCTTTGTCCAACGTTTAACAAGCAGGGTGTCATGTGGTCAGCACAACGACCAACTGCCTTTACTTTTCCCCAACTAAAGTCAGGTATCCATTAGAGTTGGGTGAAGTCAGGTGCGCCCTAAAAATCCCAGTCTTCACCTAGATTTGAACGAAAGACCCCAGGCTAGGAAGCGATGCGCCTAACCACTCAGCCACCAGGAATAATGTATTAAATAAAATAAAATGCAATTTATATTCCAATTTGAAGATGTATTTAAAATACATTTGATAACCAAAATATGTATATATATTTTTTTTTAAACTTCAGTAGAAGAAATGATCAGATGACCAAATTGAGAACCCATTCCAATGCGGACAATGAAGAAACTTTTTGTTTAGTTCATAAGGGCTCGTTATAATTGTAATAATGTAATAGATTTATCAAAACTGTCAAGTATAGATTTAGTACACATTTAGTCCCTGGGTCCAGGTTGTACATGCACACTATGTTTAAATGATTCATAATTTTGTGGATAAAAACACGTGGGTGTAAAATAGATCCACCATTGGACGACAGTAGTGCCTTAGCCACGAAATGACTCCCTCGGAGTTCTCAGCCTTTGGCCTCAATAGGTCATTAAAGGCGCTATTTCATCACGGAAGTTCTCGCCAAGTTGCTGGTAAAGAAACCACAACACAGAGAGAAAGACGAAGAGCTAGGCAACACTTTAAGACAAATCTTTCTAACTAGACAATGTTCTCAAGTTGATAGATCTTAACAATTTACAGACATATTCAAATGTCGTTCTCCGAACTTGGCTTGAAAGTAATCACGTGATTTTAGCAAATACAATTCTGTCTTAGCAAAGTGTTGTCCTTGAACTTTCACGTTTCTCATCTACTTAAAAAATGCAGACATTTGTTGGAGCTTTAGAGGTAAATTATAATGTCTTAGGTAGAACTAGAGAACGAGAGAGAGAGAGAGAGAGAGAAGTGATAGGTAATGGAGAGATCGAGAAAAAAGAGGAAGATTAGAGAGAGGAATGGAGAAAGAGAAAGAGGGATGAAGAGAGGGGGAATGGAGAGAGAGAGAGAGGAATGGAGAGACATAGAAAGAGAGCGAGGAAGGGAGAAAGAGAAATGTGAGAGAAAGAGAGAGAGAGGAATGGATAAATAACAAAATGGATAGAGAGAGAGGAATGGAGAGAGAGATTGGGATTGTCAATTTCCCACATGGGCTAATGAAGCGCATCTTACCACGCGTGATTATGAATTAATTACCATGAGCTGACTAGGCATTACTCCGTACTTCCTGAACGCATGCGCAGTCAGGTTGCTTAAATCGTTGGCCCTGATGTTTGAATATAAACTCCTATGCATGTTTGCCTTACACTTTTAAGAAAATAGGTCCTTCTGTATGTAGGTTGGAAGGTAATTGTAGGGTCTGCAAAGACAAGATCTAGGAAGTAAGACGGGTCGTGGGATGGATACACACACATAAACATACCACAGTCAAAAAAAAATACTTTAAGAAAACAACAACACGTGTTTACAACACGTAGCTGAATCAATTAGTTTGGGTCAGTCATGTCATTCAATTTGTAATTGATCTAAACTAACAAAAATAAATCTGTGCGATTAGAAATATTTCAACTGTTTTTGTTTAGCTCAATTTCATGCTAGTATTATTCTCAATACGCAAAGATCCTATAACTTAGTTGGACCAGTTGGGAAAAGGGTGGGGGTAGAAAGATGGGGTATCTAAGCCAATGTTACCGTGATCGATTTTTAAATGCATTTATTAAACAAAAAAAAGATTTTAAAACCCTGGAAGGAATTGAATTCGAATTAGAGGGATCAAGCCTCATCAAGACTCCTTTTTTAGGCCAACTCATTATCACTGTGCCAGCGAAGTGCTTATGAAAAAAGAAAGTTTTATAGTTATCTGTTGTTCTTTTCAAACTTTAAAGTGGCGACCTATTTCTCTCTACATTACTAATTTAATTACTAATTGAACTAATTAGCAAAGATTGAACCTATATGTAGCCACCGAGATAAAAGCTACAAACGTAAGAGCTTAGAACATTTCAGTCTGCAGTGCTGTAAAGAGTCCACAAGGTAGCACATTAAAATAACAATAGCTTATTAACACCTTTACTCTGTACAATGGATTCACTATAAAGCTAGCTTTTTTTTATTTTCCGCCATGCAAAGCTCCTAAAACATAAAATTTGAAAAATGCTAATGATAATACAAAAATTTAGAATGTACGCAATGAAACATTACTATTACAAATCTAGTTCTAAATATTACTAGATCTTCTATAGACAAATTTTCATAGGTAAAGTAAAGTAGTCTCCTCTTAGTTTATATTTAGAGGTAGCTCTGGTTTATAGTTTTAAACCTAATCTATATATATATAATTCTCTTTTTCCCTAAAGAGTTTGGACGAGAAGAAGAAGTAAAGGAAAGATCACTCTCTTATTTCAATTTTTTTTTTAGTTATCTAAGATTTTAATAATTTCCGAATATTTCAATGACTTTTTCGTATATTTTGCAATTTCAGGAGCTTTCAAAAAGCTCCTGATAAATAAGAAGGCTGCGGGAATTCCGTTATAAGTTATAAAATGGTTTAATTTAATAATTCACACCTAGAATTAGCGCGGGTCCTTTGAAAGTGCGGGGCACACTGCGGTCACATAGGGGCCTAAGGCCGGCACTGCAAAATAACGGCGTATGCTACGCCGTGGGTCGGCTAGTATAATTTAGAGTACAACGTGAAAAAAAAATGAAAAGAAAAAGAAAATGAGAGATTTAAAAAATAAATAGGAAAAAATATCAAGGACGCTATGATGAAAGGTCACTATTGCCAAGTAAATAATAAAGATAAACGTTTCAATAACTTTTCTAAAAATTTGATTCCGTGGTGCTAAAAAGTACACAAATGTATTCACATGTATAAATAGACAATTAGAGATGTGTATCGATGGAAGAAGATATTAAAATTAAATAGCTTAAACTGCACTTGTAATTCTTAGCGATTAATGCCTGTCAAGCATACTAATAATAAGGCTTGTCTTCCGAGTCCGAAGATTAATGAGGAATAAGTATTTCTCTCGGCAATGCAGCCCCAGCTGCGACCTACATATTTTGCCACATCTAGTCACACAAGAAGTTGAAAAGAGAAAAGATCGTCTCTCGAAACGTAAATTGCCAAAGGAGCGCATGCATAACCATTGTCCGCCGGTGGTCGGTGCACAAGTCCATTGATCTCAGATAGACAACATACTACACTACTTTCAAGAAGAACATTAAGACCTACCTGTTTAAAACCTTTTTAGATAAGTTTGTTATTTTAGCTCTCGTGTTTGCGTTTGCAATGTTGTTACAGCGCCTTGAGCCTACATTTTGTTTGTTTACAAGACTTTACAAATAAATTATTGTTATTATTATTAGTATTATTATTGTCGCCGTTTACGTCTTTCCTCGGCAGCGGATCTACAGCATAAAGGAAGGAGTTTACAAGCTGTTTTATTTTTTATTTTATTTTTCACTAT
Source organism: Biomphalaria pfeifferi (assembly GCA_030265305.1). Lineage (NCBI taxonomy): Eukaryota > Metazoa > Mollusca > Gastropoda > Planorbidae > Biomphalaria > Biomphalaria pfeifferi. The sequence continues at coordinate 45,914 of JASAOG010000411.1, forward strand.
CTGATATCATTTATATCTGGGCTTGCATGGTCACGTGAAACATTGCACTCATCCTTAATATTCGTTATAAAAGAATGGTCATTACTATTATTATTAGTATTGAAAAGGATTAATGTTGATTTTCTAGCACTCTCAGTGTCAAAAACATTCGAGTGAAACAAAATGTATTGTAACATCAGTATTGTTTGAGTTCAGAGGAGTTGCTTCACAGTCGTATTTGCTCAGCAAGAAAACTATTATTACTATTCTTCTTCTTCTTCTTCTTATTATTATTGCACTTTTTGTATTAACGCAGTACCGGGATACAATTTTCTAAGGTTCTTTCTTCGTTGCTCATTTTTTTTTAAAACCTTAAGTTGGCAACAATCATCTGCACGTTAGCGTCCACGACATTGTTGTACTGGATATATCGATACATGGGAGACCAGTGGCGTAGCTAGCCGTGTGCGAGTGGTGCGGGCCGCACGGGGCATCATATGGTGAGAGGCATCAAACTAAGAATAAATTTTCTCAATAAAATCAACGCATTCTACATACATGAACAAAAATGTTGACTAGAAATTAATTTACTTAATTAATTAATCTCCCATGTTCTTTTTTAAATTAAAGGTAAGCTGCTAACCAGGCGGAATCAAGTTGACTACTTGATTTGCTTAAATCTCTGAAGGCAACGTACTTTTACACGCTCACGCACATTGTGTTACTGCATTGTTCAGTGCGCTGGTTTCATCTAGATCTAGAGCTTTTAAATAAATGCCTTGGACTCTAAAACAGCTGAATCTGGGCATCGCGAACAAGTTGAAGAAGAATGACAAAGACAAAATCTAAGTTATTTCTGGTGGGTTTGTGAAATTACTATTTAAGTTCGATCCACTCCTAAGAGAACTTTTGCTTCGAACTAAGCTTAGTCCCAGACCAAACACGTACATGTCTCCACAAACACAAAACGAACCTATTGTAATATTGGGTGATAATGATCCAAATAGTTTTAGATTTTTTTTAAACAGTTCTCCTGACATCACAAAACTGGATCAATTTTTTCCAAATGTTGAGGTTACGTTGTCATGGATAATGACGTGATACACATTTTGTAGTCTTTCATTGACATTTTCTTAATTCATTATCTGCTCGAACCATTCTCTGGGTTTGGCTGGAATTAGGGCTATTCAGTAACAATTTTTTGGTTCACTGGACCGTTTACACACCTTTTTATCCACTTCAGCACACCGCTAGAACGTCCTCAACAAAAGAACTGAAACTAGCCATAAGCGCTTGGTTTAAACACGCTGGAGCACCAGAGGAGAAGTCGTTAAGATAGTTATGGATTCGTTTTCAAAAATTATAGAAACTCTTAGAGACATTGACAAGAACAGATGAAAACTCTTCTACTAGGTCTAAAGCAGGCGGATTTTTAGTTTTCATTTTTTCACATTTCTTGGGAATTCGGCCCCTGTATTAACAAGAGATTGTCAATTCGAGACTGCGCACTGAAACGGAAAAGATTAAAAACTACTAGTCGGAGGAACATCGCTGAAGCCAGTGTTACCTCAAATGCTCAGATTTGGTGATTAGCGCAGAACATCAAAGACGTGTTAGCCACAAGTATATTCTTCCTTGGACGTTTCTTCTTCTTGTTCGTGATAGTTCAAGAAATAATAAACTGATAAATTTACATTATGTCGAAAAATTCGCTGTTTTATTTCTTTTTTTTTTTTTAGAATGGGTGGGGCATCACGAGGAGCTGTCGCACTGGGCATCATATACTCTAGTTACGCCACTGTCCGAGACTACATTTATGAACATCACCGATATAGCCATTTTTTTTTTTTACTGAAAGAATATGAGAGTTTTAATTTTGATTTAGAAATTATTTTGAGTTTCGTTGCTACGCGTTGAGTAAGAGTCAAGAGCAGTTTAACAAACCCTGGTATGGGCTGAGAACTTTTTTTTTTAATTGTAAACTAGGCGTAGAACTTTATTCCTTAGGTACTGAGTTTATTTCGCTAGATCTAGCAAAGATTGTTGTTATCAGGCGCTCTGCCAGGGAGTGACAAACAAGATTCTAGTCTTCTGCTGGGGACCTTCTTGTATACGCATTTAAAGGTTTTTGGCATGTGGGGGGATGGGACGAAGGCAGAGGGGCCCACACGTATCCAGCTGTCTGGGGCCCTATATTTCTGGCGGCGGGTCTGTTGCTAGTCGTTTTGCTTACCATACAACATCCTTCTAATCCTAGCGCGCATGAATTCTACTTTGCCTGCCCTTTGACTGGAAGCTTTTCTAGCTTTCATTAAAACAAAACGTACTGCCTGAAGTAACTGAGAAAGAGAATGCTGGGATTGTTGAAACGGGCTACAAGGATGTCTCAGATTCATAAAGAAGACTGCTGGGATATGTACGTTTCTTTTTTGTTTTTGTTTTTTGTTTTGTATGCGTGTGTGAGTCTGCGACTGTAAAGAACTCCCCCATCATTTGTCAGCAGCCTCCGCCCCTGGCATGTTTGGCACTCCGGTTTTAGACGTTCTACGCGGTGCTAGTGGACCGGATAATGAGAATACCTTTCACGCGACAGAAGCTCCGACTGCGCATGTCTGTTTTAACAGTTAAACTCCATCCTGTTGCCTCTGCCACAAGCCTACACTTTTTATATATAGATCTCTATAGTGTCGGCCCACATAGATTTATCTATTTGAAGACAGATTTTTCCCTTTTCTTTTTATCTTTCCCCCAGCCATTCACTAAAAATGAAAAGGCCAGAAGCTTAGGAGTGTCCAGGGTTGGTAAATATTAGTATTTTTCGCTAAATCTTGTGTTTTTTTTTGTTATCTCGAAACTCCGTTGTTAATTTTAGGCGATCTCCAACTGTTGAGTAAAGATTTATGGAAACGCACCGATTAAATTTACAACACAAAAGAGTAAACTCTAATAAATACATTTACTCCATATAGAAATGGGTTTATTATTTCAAGCCATCATGAAATTAGTTAATTCTTTCACACAGTCTTGAAATGAGCTGATTCTTTCAAATTATTATGAAATGAGTTGATGCGTTTACTCCAACTAGTAAAGAGTTGATTCGTTCACTCAATCTTAAAATGAGTTGATTTGTTCTTTCTTAAAATAAGTAAATTCGTTCACTCTATCTTGAAATGAGTTGATTCATTCTTTCTTGAAATGAGTTAATTCGTTCATTCTATCTTGAAATGAGTTGATTCATTTACTCTGTCTTGAAATGAGTTGATTCGTTCAATCTTGAAATGATTTGATTCGTTCACTCTATTTTGAAATGAGTTGATTCGTTGACTTAATGTTGAAATGAGTTGATTTGTTCTATTTTGAAATGAGTTGATCCATTCACTCTATCTTGAAATTTGGTAACTCGTTCACTCCATTTTAAGATAAGCTGATTCTTTCTAGCTTGAAATAGGGTGATTCGTTCACTTTATCTTGAAATGAGTTAATTCGTTCACTCCATTGGAATCTAAATTACTTGTAGAAAAAAACAACATTAAAAAAAAAATCTTCTTGTTCTTTAGAGACTAGTTTATAAAATGAAATACTTTTACCTTTGTCGATACATGTACACATTGTTCTATTCAGTTTGCAAGAGTCTCCCCCATCTTTTGTTGCTTTTCGACTCTGTTTATTACACCTTCTCTCTCTCTCTCTCTCTCTCTCTCTCTCTCTCTATATATATATATATATATATATATATATATATATATATATATATATATATATATACATATCTGTCTATCTATCTATCAAACTGTCTGTCTGCCTGTCTGTATCTATCAATCTATCTATCTATCTATCTTATCTATATATTTATCTGTCGTCATTACACTACATATTTTCTGGCCGACACAAAATGCAAGAGGAGCGCCCTCTTTTGAGACATAATCAATAAAAAGAGTTAGAAACAAACAACCTTTGAATCAGGCTATACCCTAGCTACAGCATCACTCCCAAAAGCTGGCCAGAGGGAGAACGTAAAACATATACTAAGACGTCAAAAGAAATAAAAACGCAAATAGGTCAAAGGTCAAGCACCAGTTCACAAAAATTCAACACTGACCAGCAAAAACACAATCGAGTCAAGTCACAGGCCTATATAAATTACCTACATAACAAAAGCACTTTGGCTTATGTTCTCTCTTATCGTCTAGATTAAACTAGATGCGTTTAGCCGGATTTTAAAAATAATCTTTTAAGATATTCCTATATTCGAGTTAACTCATTAGCTAATGCACCGACATCCTGTTGTATTGCAACATTGTAAACGTATCCTTACATTAAAGGAGTTAAGGGTTAAAATATTCACACAAAAGATAAAAAAAAAAAATTAGTGTAAATGAGCTGGGTATTTCTGGGTATTTATTTTGTAGTATCTGTGTATTTCTCTAAATCCTTGTCAGCTTACCTTGGCGATAAAGGTAAACGATCTTGTACTGTGATACAAAAAAATGTCACGTCTGCTCACATACCACATACCAGGCTAAAATACAAAGAAAAACATGGCACATGGTTTGTGCGTGTGTTGGTTGTTGCCCGTTGATACACCAATTGGTTTATAAACTAAACAAGAGTTGTCTGTTCGTGCCTGGGGGAGTGAAAGACCAAAAGTTTTCTTTTCCCGCGTTTTTTTTTTACCTACCTTTTCTCTTTTTTAGATTATTATTACCGTTATTATAAGAAATGGATAAAGATATAAAAATAATAATATTAATAATAATCTGTATCATCCATAAGGAAATTAGGCTTATTATTTGTGCATTACACCTAACAAAACATGATAGCTATATGAAACCAAAATATAGTTGTATACATTCACACCAGACTCACTTATAATTTGCATATCAAATGTACACATTGTACATATATCTATAATTAAGAAATCAATCTCTTGAATTTCTCAATAGGTCTGCATAAACTTTATTCGCTAAGTCCCTTCAGTTTGGAAGCAGGAGTGTAGCTAGGATTTTTCCATCGTTTGGGGGCCCAGGTGATTGACCTCTTTGGGGACATCTGCCTTTTGCGTAATATTTAAATTTTTTTGTAAAATACACTCATTTGGAGCCCCCCTTAACCGGGTCCCGTGTTCGAATCCAGGTGAAGACTGGGCACCTCTGAGTCCACCCAGCTCTACTGGGTACCTGACATTAGTTGTGGAAAGTAAATGCGGTTGGTCGTTGCACTGGCCACATGACACCCTCGCTTATCTTGGGCCACAGAAACAAATGCCCTATAGAGCCCAAGGTCAGAAAGGGAAACTTTACCATTCAGCTGGAAACTCAAAACCCTATTTTCTACGACGGGTTATTGTGGTGAATTTAGGAAAATCACATTAGTACACTGGCCATGCTACCCTCCGTACAATGACTGTTCGTCGACTTGACATATATACACTTTTTGTAATTTAATTTTTTTTTAAGTAAATCACTGAGTTCTTTATTACTAAACAAGAAGGGAGAAATGGAAGAGAAGGGTGGGCGGGTGGGCGGGCGGGGGGGGGGAGTAAAAAAGGCGCACCCACATATGGAACCTAATTAAATAGCAAAGCATAGCAACAACAAAAACAGTACCCTATAGTTCATGAATGTTGAAATAGTGTCATCTCTCTAAGTCTCCACGCGAAGGTACATTTCTATCTAAACACATCGCAAACAACATTGTGTGAGGAAGAATGGAGTCATTGTTCACATTGATTGTCATGGGATTGGAACAGTCCGCTGCAACTTTTTGCTACAGGGCAGTGTGGGCTGAGCGTATTAAGAATACTGACGCCCCCCCCCCCCCCCCCAAAAAAAAAAAAAAGTTAGTGCCACCCATCTGTTTAATTTGGAAACATTGTTTTTCTACACTCCCTCCACCCATACACACACCTTTTTTTTCAATACTTAAAATCAGGAAATTAATACATTTTACATTTAAACACATTTTTTTTTGTTACGACAAACGTACATTTTTTTAAATTTTTTTTTTGAAGCGCATTTGAAAAGAGAAATGGGACTTTAGAGTTTGTTCTGTTTGCTGACGAGTACATTAGCGTCTTTTGTACAGGACAGAGACATTCCCAGCCTGGTGCATCTCTGTAACTAAAAGTAGGCAGATATTGCCTTAACGAAACGAGTAGAAACGTCTCGACCCTGGCCTTATGTTAACATTGTTTTGTTACTTTAAATGCTAACAATATTTCTTACTTTTTGTATGTAAAGACTAATGCATAGTTACGGTGTGTATGTATAGTTCAAATGATGTTTGTTTAAATGTGTGGGTACTATACATTAAATAAATATTGAATAGTGTTAACTGATCTTTAAATTGCTTGGAATGAAACTTTGTATTTTAACTTGCTTATATCAACTTTCTCCGTCTGTCTTTCTGGTCTGTCTGTCTTGTCAAAAGATTTTACGTTATTTCTCCCACTTCCCATTCTCTAATCAAGCTGAAACTTTACACAATTATTGATCGTCGATGACAACACATAAATAAATCCAACAAAGTTATAAACTAAAAATCAGCCCCCGAAGTGGTCTACCCAGGCATGTAAAAAGGCAGGTCTCAATATTTTCAGAAAGAACATCAGAATGAAATTCTATCAAATTTAATGACACTACTCTGGTAAATAAGCCTGGGCTACTTTTAACAGAACCTTAGACCTTGTTTGTTTACATTGTAATAACTTAAGGGAGGCAACTCAACGAGGCAAAGATGTCTATTCATGGGACATCACAAATACATTATAACAACAACTGTCTTTAGCACAGATTCTTCACTTCCGCTCTAGAACTTGGGCGAACTTGTTTTCTTCTTCCTGGTTTCTGGTAGTGCGCACCTCATGCACTATTTTGAATGGCGGTGTGCATGGCGGAGTTATAACAATATTGTAACTTATCTATGACAAGCACTCAACAATATTGTAACTTATCTATGACAAGTACTCAACCAAAGAAATACGAAATGAATTGAATATCAGATGATGTGTTTACAAAACTTGAACAAAACATACAGACATGGACATGAGCCATCAATACACAATAAGTCTATCGTTCTTTTCCTACCTAGACCTTAATACAGACCACCGACACACTTTTCAGTGTCGCTACAGGTCCTTAATCTAGTTCGCCAAGGACTGCCCTAAGTTCTAAAACAGACCTGATCCCTTCAGCCAGATCTCAACAGTTCTTCATTCTCCTATCAATATAATGTCGCCTATCCCTCGTGTTGAACGGTACGCTTTTGCACACCATATGCGTGGCCTATCCCTCGTGTTGAACGGTACGCTGTTGCACACCATAAGCGTAGCCTAACCCTCGTGTTGAACGGTGCGCTATTGCATAAGCGTAGCCTATCCCTCGTGTTGAACGGTGCGCTATTGCACACCATAAGCGTAGCCTATCCCTCGTGTTGAACGGTGCGCTATTGCACACCATAAGCGTAGCCTATCCCTCGTGTTGAACGGTGCGCTGTTGCACACCATAAGCGAAACGGAAACAGCGTTCTAACATGATGTGTGAGGAGATAGCACAGTGAGACTCTGCTAACGTGATGAGTAATTAATAGAATATACATGTTGGCCTGTATAATGAAACATCATAGGATGTGCATGCTTTGAAAAAACATCCGCTAGTGAGAGGTCGTTGTAACTCTTGCCTTCGAAGTTGATTACATTTTGATCTTTAGCCTAAACAAAAAAATAATATAATATTTCTTCTTATAATTATTATCCAAGGTCAGATCCTTGACATTCATATTGTTATAAACCTGGTGGTGGCACAGAGAGGGGTAGTGGTGTGAGTGTAGTCAGCCGACGCAAATCGCCCCAGGCCAGCGCTAGACGAGCGGTCAACCGTGATGAGTTACGACTATCAGCAGAGACGAGTGTGAACATGACGGTTCGGGAAGGATCGCCGTCGTGAACAGAGCTCAGGAGCGTCACGAGGGATGTAGTCATGTGACGAAGCTAGAAACGTCGAGCGACGTTCCGTCCGGTTCTAGAAGGCCAGCAGGGACCCTATATAAAGAGCGAAGGTGTCGCAGTCAACACGATTCAACACAGAACGTTGACAACAGGGCTCAGAACACGGTTGACTACAGCACAGTTCAACGGTGTGGTTCTGTACGGAGCATTACGACGGTTCAGTGCGGAGTATGTCAAGTACAGTTGAGACGACTGGCGTCTTGATCTTGGTCTGCGATCGAGTCCGACGCAACGAGCTTAGTGTGTGAAGTCAGTCCTGAACTGTTGAACCCAGTGTAAGCCCGAAACGAGACGGAGAGGCCAGTGCAAGAGTTGATACGGCGGTACTGTGTTATCGGAGAGATATTTGTACAGTGTACGTGTTGCCAATTGTACAGTATTGGCTGTTATTTATTCAACTATTAAAGTGTTACGTTACTCTGGAGCCCGGAGTTGTCAAGATCTTTAAGTTGGTGGTGTATGGTGCAGTTTGCAGAGAGCCTGGATAGTGAGATTCGTAACAATATATTTCTGGAACAACGGTTTCAGCAAAAGCGCGCTTTTATTATTTTTTTTCTTTAACAAAAATTATTTTTATTCTTCAACCTCTTCACCTTTTTATTAACAGTCCACCCGCACGTGGGCGCGATTTTTTTTTTTTTTTTTTTTTTTTTTTACTATTCGCTAAATTCTTAGATGGGAGGAAGAAAAGGGGGGGGGGGGGTCATATTTCAGTCACTCCGTCTTCATCTCTCATCCTCCGAATTTCTCCACCCTTCAGTTTGACCAATTGAGTAAAGTGTCTTCCACTTGAGTTCCTGTGGAGCAGGAGGTAAAGTGAAAAGTTCCTTTTTTTTTTTTTTAAATCTCTAAAACTTCTGAGCATTTGGCTTGAGAGGTTGCATGTGGCTCCCCCCTGACATTACTCCACACAAAGCATTTTTCTCTTGAGACATTTTTGTTTGAAGACACGGTAAGTAAGGATAACGTTAGCGTTGAGGGTAACATCGTACGGATAACGTTAGCGTTGAGGGTAACATCGTAAGGATAAATGAAGCGACGAGGCTAACAACGTAAGGATAACGTTAGCGATGGGAGTCACAACCAACCTACTAAAAATAGAATAACTTCAGTGATAAGGATGGCAACCAACCTACCCTCTCCTTATTCTTTCTTAACAATGAGAATAACAACAAACTTATCCACTAAGGAAAACTTTAGCAATAAAGATAACAGCCTACTGACATTAAGAATAACTTTCAAGTAAAAGAGAACAACCAATCTACCAAGTAGGGCAATGAGGACAGCTACCAACCACCTAACGATCGCTTAAACGATGAGGGCAGCAGAATAAACTATCCAAAATGGTAACTTTAGCGTAAAAGCTTAAATCATAACAAGCAGCCTACCCACTAAAGATAACTTTATGAATAATGATTTTAAAAAAAACCTATCCAGAGAGTGTAATTCTAGCAAAGATGATACATGAAAACCTATCCAGAAAGTGTAACTTTAGCAATGAGGATACAAGAAAACCTATCCAGAAAGTGTAACTTTAGCAATGAGGATACAAGAAAACCTATCCAGAAAGTGTAACTTTAGCAATGAGGATACAAGAAAACCTATCCAGAAAGTGTAACTTTATCGATGAGGATACAAGAAAATATGTCTAGTAAGTGTAATTTTATCAATGAGGATACAAGAAAATCTGTCCAGAAAGTGTAATTTTATCGATGAGGATACAAGAAAATCTGTCCAGAAAGTGTAATTTTATCGATGAGGATACAAGAAAATCTGTCCAGAAAGTGTAACTTTATCGATGAGGATACAAGAAAATCTATCCAGAACTGGTAATTTTAGCAATAAGGAAAACAACGTACCTATCCAGACATCACAAAAGAAAAAGCTAAGTTTGCTGTTTTATGTATCTCGCCATTCTCGAGCACTGATGTTCTTCTGTTGGAGCTGTCAAGGATTCTAAAAGGCGCTTCAATGTTGACATCTCAATGCAAGCTACAAACGTAAGAGCTGAGAACATTCTTCACTGCTAGAATGTGTACAAAATCCATTACCATTTTATTTTTTTTAAAAACTAGCTTATCAACATTTACATTATCATGTACACCGGATACACCAAAAAGCTTGCTATTTATATACCGATATTTGCATTTATGAAATTCTGGAATACATTTTTTCCCTTGGAGTACGTGTAGGATAGAAATGGTCATGATTCTTTGTATTTACACTATTTTGTTGTTATGTTCTGGCTAGTCCTTGTCAGCAAATCCTACTGGTTATTTCCTGTTCTAGCCTCGAGTTTGCAGAGCCTTGCTAGGTACATGTTTTAATCATCTAGCTGTTATCTAGGACTAGGAATGAGTCGAAGAAAAAAAATGCTTTAACCTGGACGGCATTCAGTGGCAAAGGCCGAGAACTCTGGAGCTAATCAAAATATGCTTTGCTCATTCATGTCCCTTTGATAGTCTCACCAGAATGTTTACGTCACTTCCCCTCTACTTATACCCACTTGTCCCCCCCCCCCTTTTACCAAAAAAAAAAAAAGAGGCAATCAACATTTAAAAAACTGTGTATGAGTGTGTGTGTGGGTGTGTTTAGTGCTTCCCTGCTCCCACCTTGATCCGACTCCACTACCTTCTCCTAACCTTGTAACATCCCAAAGAGTACGCTGCTATAAGCGGGGACTTGTGTTTACGTTTTCTGTACGTCAGAGTTTAAACATGAACACAATCTTCTATCATAATTAAACCACACCTAGACTACAGAGATATACAGAGAGAGAGAGAAAGAGAGAAAGAGAAAGGAAGAAGCCAATGAATGATTATTTCAATAAAGTATACGCGAGAGAGACATGTAAACTTAAAAGTCACAATTACTACATAAAATGATACATAAATTTAGAACACACACACACAATAAAAACAAACGAGAATTGTATATTATAAACTTGACTAAAAAATTTATTATAAACATCAAAAATACATTTCAAATGTATAAGAAAAAACAACTTTCAGTGCTGACTTATTAATACATCTAAACTAATCAATATTCTTTAGTAGTTCATGTCATGATGTGTATTAACTCTCCAACTACCAAATTTCTGGGGTTATATATATATATATATATATATATATATATATATATACACAGCTTTCTGGAGTGTGGTACTCAAAGAGTTAAAGAGCTATTTTTATTGCTGAATGGTAAATTGAACTAGATTTGTCAAATAGAAAAGCAATGTGACCAACCGAAGCTCATTTAGTTGGATCACAATAATACTTTATAAGTTTTACACACATTCATCTATCATAAGATAATTGTCGTTTTGTTTCGTTTAAAAATATAGATCTATAGTATTTTAATACATTCAGTAACTTCACAAAGGATTCAATTTTAAAAAATAATTTAAAAGGCTTTTTTAAAGAAATAATTATAATAAATAAAATTATTTTCAATTTTCTACAAATTAACTTAAGAAGTAATCATTTTAAACACTTTCTGTTGTTTGTATCAAAGTCTAAACAAAGTCTCAAATCACGTGACAACTATGTTTACAAACAAAAGTAGACATAGCAACAAAATGCACGAAACAAAATTCATTTGTATCACATGACCATAAGATAAACATACTCTCTAAGTTGTTTGCATGTCCTTGTTCAGTACAGATGCAGGTGTGGCTTTGATTTACACGAGATACATAAGTATAAAGTACGATTTGGTTTGTCCACAACTAACGTGTGTAGACCCTGGATCAGACTCATATGCAGGCTACAAGAGTCTGGAACACCTACAAAGTTAGGTGATTGCTAGTTGTACATATTTGTATATGGGGATAGACATGAGGATTGGGGTGGGGATAATCACTTAGATAGGTCTGGGATAGACATGCGGATAGACGCGAGGATAGGCATGGGGATAATCACTTAGATAGGTCTGGGATAGACATGGGGATAGACGCGAGGATAGGTCTGGGATTAACACGTGGATAGGGCTTGGATAAACACGTGGATAGATCTGGGATAGACATGGGATAGACGCGAGGATAGGCATGGAGATAGACACGTAGAAGCTCTGGATAAACACGGGGATAGACGCGATGATAGGGGAGCTGCACGAGGATAGGCATAGGTATAGGCACAGGGATAGACACATGGTGAGTGTAGGGATATGCATGGGTATACACATTGGGATAGACATTGGAATACAAAGGGATCTCCCGATTCATAAATGTGCCAGCACCTAAGGAGAATCTAGGGAATCTAGGGATGAAGAAAATAGTAACTTACAAGTGTGTGTGTGTGTTTGCTTCTAATGGAGGTAGGTAACAGCTTTAATAAATGCAATTAAAAACATACTTCTATTTCAAAAAACATTGATAATGCAAAAAAAAAGTACAGCTATAAATAATGAGACTCAAGACTTGTACAAAAGTTTTACATTACAATCTGAACCCTTCAGTCTCGTTAGACTAGTTCAAGAACCAGTATACATGAACTGCAAAAAGTCACATGACCTATATACAGATTTTAACAGGTTTGTATTTGATATACATATAAATATTATCATAGATTGAAATTAACATCTTCATTTAATGTTACCCTGCATTGATAGACAAAAAAAAAAAAGATCTGACGTGTTACATAAGGACCAAAAAGTAGGTATAAATTATGTACACGATTATAAAACACCTTACATTGATTCGATTTATACATTTGCATTTTGTTCTTAAATAGTTTCGTATAGAACATAAACATAAACGAAACACCAATGAATATTCACAGCAGTATAGTTCAGAATATACCCAGTTCCGGTTCCAGTCTGTAATGTACGTGTCCTTTCACTTTCATAATATAAAATTACTTTCATGTTACAGTGGTTGTCCCTATTTTGTGTGGTTTGTTTGTCCAGGATATACGTAAACATACGTAAAATGTTTTAACTATAGTTTTCTTTGAATATGTCAGGAAAAGAAATTGCGTTAAATCTCTGAAAGTAGCTTCTGTTGTTCACTTCGTGTACCTTTTCACAGTCATGAAATACAAGTAACACCTTTTAAATAATGCCTCAGACATGTCTGTACATATAGTCTGCAAGAAGTAAATATGCTTTTGTCTCCCTTGTTTCAGTATCAGGTAAGACTCAATCACCCTAAGTCCAAGACATTTTGTCTTTAAAAATCCCATTTGAAATCGCCTTTAATGGCTCAAGAAGAAGATTTTTTTTTAAAGATCTGTTTACAAAATCTTTTGTTGTTATTTTTAAGCTGCTTGTCTGTTTTCATATGCATATGTGTTCGTCGATAGTCCTTTCACACGTTTTACACTTGACACTACAGCACCAATGAAATTTGCACTTGCATCTTTCCATGACCTTGATCTGTCTGGTGGTGAAGCCCCGCCCACAGCACATCAGCTCACAGCCGTCGATGGCCTTGGAAGTCTTGTTGCAGAACCTGCCGTGGGTGCCCCGGGAGCCTGTCTTCGGGTCCGCCTCGCAAAAGTCCGGCGATGCTTCCATGTAGACCAGGTCCTGGTCGGTGTGGGGCTTGAACTGAGGGTTCAGGGGCACTAACTCGCTGGAGTCATGGGGCTTTACCTCGGTAGCCCCGTCGAACTTGTCTTTCAGGATGGTGCCTACGGTGCTGAAGATCGGCATGGCTTTCCAGCAAGTTTTCATCTCGCAAGACCCGGACACGCCGTGACATTTACATTCGATCCTCATGTTGTCTTCAATGGCCTGCAAACAAATAGAAAATAAACAAAAAATCAAAATCTTGCTTCTCTTCATTGGACAAATAAATAAAAAGCAATGTTTATCATTACTAACAAATGATTAATGGTCGAATGATGTACTGAAACTTTCTCTTTTGATCTCGAAACTCCCTTTTTTTTCTGTATCTTTCTTCTCTGTATGATGCTGATGCAGAAACTGTTAAGCATACAGTTGTAATGACTCAATTGTAAGACGCCTAGAAGTTAGGTTTAATTGGGTTTTCTCCATAGTGACGCGACAGAACATCTAAGTTAGAAACGAAATAGGTTAGAGAAGATTAACGGACGAACGACAAGGAGACACCAAATAGATCTTGCAGACGACGTAGACTGTGTCCTTATTTTCTAGAATAAACTGCTGTTTATTTTTAAGGAGTTACTTCATTTGATACTATTTTATTCTGTTGGAGACGGGTATCTAGAACTATGAACTTGCGAACATCATCTACATTAAATCTACACTCAATTAGACTAACAACTACACAACCACAGTATTTAAACAAATGCTTATATCACCCTGTATGTGGCAAAATATGTAGGTCACAGCTTGGACTGCGCAGCCACTGGAAATACTGCATTCCTCACTAATCTTTGGACTCGAAGACTAGTCTTATTCACGTTGCAGAAGGGGAGAGAAAGGGGGACAGACTTGTGTTTCTACATACATCTACTTGGAAGTTAAATCTGTGACTATTGCTATTAAACGATATATTGAGGTTTTGTCTAAACAAGAAGCTTGTTCAAGTTTATTTTAAGTACTACAGCTAAAAAGCAATGCACATGCCTCGGTGTAGTCATGCTTACTGTTCGGATCCATAAACCAAAGACTATGAGTTTACAAGGGACATCGATTTAATTTAATTTAATTTCTTTTTGGCCAAAGGATAACAGCTTAGAGACAGTAAAACGACATAAGTTTAAGAAGACTAGAAATGATCGAATCTTCACTTTTGACTTTAGAAAGGAGGTTGGGGGGGGGGGGGGGTACTTTGTATAAGCACAAAGATCAATCACAAGTTAGTTCTTTCAAATTATAAGTTTTGATCCCGTGCTCTTTCAGGAAGATCTTGAGGATACACCAATATGTTTAGAACCCCCTGTTCTGTTGCAAAACTTCTAAAAGATAGATTTTAGAAATATATCAGTTACAAATTGTGTATACGTTATCTATCCCACTTCTCAATCTAGGCACAATGAGTCGTTGTTCCTAACATGAATACAAAAATGAACAAATCAATTAAGGGAAATAAATATTACAGTACTGAGAGATAATAAAAGTAAATGTGCATCTCTCCCTTATAAAAGCTTTTTTTTAAAGCTATTTTTTTATATTTTACATGTTAAAAACTTCGTTTAGGGAGACATGGGATACATGTTGAGCCGGTCTTACTAGTTCTCACGTATGGTCAAGTCACTGACTGTCTTTACTGAGACCACGATGTAGTCCAACTACAGTCAAAATGGAACACAAACCGTAAGCAATAATCGAGCTACCTAAATACAGTTTTAAAAAATAATACTAACAAACTTGAGTTTGTCAGATGTGGGAAGACATCAAGCAAGTTTAAATTGGTTTTAAAAACACCTGATAGAAATTTTAAAAATGGGATCGGTTATTATGACGTACACACAGGCAGACACCTTGCAAGGTGATTAATATAAAAGACAATTAAGTGACGCTTTCAATCAACCCAATTACCCAGTTGGCAGATCAAAGCAAAGAAATTAAGGGCTACTCACTGCAGGGTGTAGCTTGTAAAGAATAGTCAAAAAGTAAAAAGTTATTTTTTCTTAAATCTTTTAAATATATTTTTAAAACATCAGTCTTTTAAACATCCGGACCACACACACACACATACACACAGCCATCCAACATTTCCAAATTACTAGCATGTAGACACACGCGCACATTCGTCACCATAAAACAGGACTGTGTCAGGGAGCTATATTTAATATCGGATGATTTAGGCGGCGGCAATATTTGAGCCGGACGTGGGGACTTCCCCGTTGCCGCAGGGTGCTCGTAAAAAATCTTTTCAATCAATTCACACTCGAGGTTATGGGAGCATGAAATAAAATAGAAAAAAAAGGGCTGAAAAAAAAAGGGGGGGGGGGGAGGGTCTGTGCCATTTAGCGGGCTCCATACTCTTTCACCCCAAAGTGGTACATTTTTATTTCCTCATTTGCATCCCACCGAGGGAGACGACGCTGTATTAACGCCTTGATTTATAGTTTCTATATTCTAATGAATTGGAGGCTGCCATATCCATTCAGCCGAACGAAGGAAGTGTGTGTGTTTTAGCGAGAAGAGAGAGAGAGAGAAAGAGAGAGAGAGAGAAAGACAGAGGGAAAGAGACAGAGAGAAAAAAGAGGATGCTGGTCGTAAAACAATTCTTTGAAAGTAACAAACTATTACTTGACCATTGGGGTTAGATTTTTCATGACAATTGCTGTCTATATTAATAAATGTAATGGGGAGGTTGTGGACTGGATATTAAACATTGGGCGTCATCATGAATCATGTCATGTATTTTATTTCCTAGGACCTCCATAACGAGCCTAATGTTGCAGACCAACATTTTTTTCCCGGTGCCTTAAACTTTTCATACTTCTAGAAACCATTTGTCTTACCAAGTGCACTTCACTATGACATGTCTCCCTGCAAGATGTTACCCCTGAGAGACATTCCAAGGCAAGATATTACCCCTGCAAATTGTTAACCTACAGAGACATTCTACTGCAATATATTACCCCTACAAGATGTTACACCAGAAAGACATTTCACAACAAGATATATTACCCCTTCAAGATGTTACCCCAGAAAGACATTCCACTGCAAGACACTGCGCCTGCAAAATGTTACACCTTCAAAATGTTACCCCAAAAAGACATTCCACAAGACACTACGCCTGCAAGTTACTACCCCTGCAAGATGTAAGCCAAGGGAGACATCTCCCCCTGGAAGATATTACGCCAGCAAAATGTCACCTCAGCAAGATGTAACAAGTAAAAGATATTACCCACAGCAATGTTGTTTCGAGAAACATAGACCTGAACTTTAATTAATGTGCTTGACCCGAATTCTGGCTCGCCTCTGGAATGGTTTCTAAAATATTCTTATTAAGCTCTCCAACTCCTTCTTTTCCCCACCCTCCCTTTGTGACATCCAACATAATGGAGCTCCAGCTACAGATAATAATAACATGTATAGTTTAAGTCTCTCTACCCTTCTCTCTGTCTCTTTACCCTTCTCTCTGTCTCTCTACCCTTCTGTCTGTCTCTTTTCCTATCTGTGCTTTGTCTATACGTTTGTTATTATTTTCTGTCTGTGTACTAGACTAACACTTCCTTTGGTCTGTCCTGAATACGCATGTATATCAAACACTTAAGAGAAATATTTATACCAGTGAAATAAAAACGGCAAAAAGAAAAGGAAGAACATCAAGATAGGCTTTGCAAGTGACAAGAGCCGGCACTGAATTTCGGCGCCAAACTAACGCTCCGCTGATGCTGAAGATAGGAAGATGTACCACTTGACAGCTATCTGTCATCAAACGATCTCTATCTCAATCCAAACGAGATTAGTTCATCCACTCTCTGGTACCATCCGCTGCAGTTACCCAGACACCCCCTTACTTCCCGTCACAACTTTATTTCTGTATCGGGTTGGTAGTGACCAGAGGAATAGCATGTGGTTTCTCGAGTTATTTTTCATTTAACGCCGACTAACTTGGACAAGAAAATTACAGTATATTGTGACTATTAAATTTTAATTTATTTGACAAAATGTCTCAATGCATTTCATTTTTATAAGAGAATTTAAACTTCAAACATACAGAGAAATTTCTTTTTATGTTAGAACATTGACTCACAAACCACGACCTGCGGATCACTTCTTGGCTTTGACATCCGACCTTTCGAAACTTTTGCCCATAGTGAAGACAAAGAAACGTGGCGCTCGGGAGGAAACAGTCCGTGGAGGAGACGATTATGCCAATATTGAGGCAAACAGAATCCCCGTTAGGGTGTCTAAGGACCGATTCCATTGCATTAGCGAGGATGGAAGTGACAAAAAACATGTGATTACACAAACAGCGAATTAATGGCGGACAGCTGCAGGTGATGCGGTACAGAAAAGGAATATGGGGGAGTTTCCCCGGTGTGCTCGGCCTTTGGTCTCACTTCTATTCAAGCGTCTTGGGATACGAGCAATCGGTAACAGGGATGTAACAATTAACTTCCGCTTGGATCTTTCGAAGACAGAAGTTAGTTTCAGACAGGCAGACAAGCTTCCATAGACCTAGAGTCTTGAGACTCAATTCTTAAAAAATTACGAACTAGAACCACAAGAAGAAACGCTTGTAGAGAACTTCCCAAACCCTAACCCTAACAACCTGGTTGCAGATTTAAAGCATACGTTTTCGAATTGCATATGAGACTAAGGAATGTTTTAAAAATATAAAATTACACCAACACTGTGACTATCTTGACAGCTTTTTTCTTTTTCGACAGATTTCTGCAAACGTGATTTGGTTAAAAATATGAATGTATCGATCCTTATCTATAACGCTTGCACAAATTTAGAATCGAGGTTTTCTTTTCAAATTTCTATATGAACTGGGCTCGTTTATTTGTTTTCTTAACGAATTAAACCTGGTAATGGCGGCAATGTCGAAAATGAGTTTAAAATGTCGTTTTTTTATTGTCCCAAAATCCATTTTCCATAACAACATGTACATTTTGAATAAAGATAATCGTCTATGTTGTTAAGAGGATGTATGTATATTTAAAAAGAAATTAGCACCGCTCTTGATACAAAATTGGCATAAATGTGTCTCAGATCTTTGCGGTGCTCGTAGGATTAGTTAGAATGCTTCAATAACGTGCCCCCCCCCAAAAAAAAGCGGGCGGGGGGAGGGCGCTAAACTCTTTTAAAAACGGTTTCAGTTCATTTGTTAATTCCTTGTTTTATTCCTGCTACACTAAACACGAGAACAGCCCAAGTATTCTTGAGAGTAAGTTAATGTTGTATTGCTTTTGAAAAGGGTATTTTGGGAAACAATTGTAGAATAAAACTAAAAACTAAACCAAAGCTTTAATAGGACGTAGACCCGATGTATTGACAACTGGCGATAGTATCAGTAGCACAAACCACTCCATCAAGGTACTCAAACTAGTAGACGATCTGAGGGCCGTTAAATCTCCACTTCCATTAGAAATCACTCTACCGTGCCATACTTAATAACTTCCAATTTGATTTCGAGGTTAGCTGAGTCAGCGGGAAGAGAGGAGTTTTAGGACGGGGGAGAGGGAGGCAAAGAGAGAGGATAGATTAAGGTACGTGTGAAAAATACACACAGAAAATGGATACAGAAAGAGAGTGAGAGAGAAAAATAAAGAGATTTGAGATTGAATGAAACGAAAAGAGTGAAAGAAGAAAGAAAAAGCTAGCATTAGAATATCTGAGTTAGAAAATGAGAGAGAGAGAGAAAAAAAAAGAAAGAAAAAGACAGAGAAATTGAGAGAAAAAACAGAAAGAGAGAGTGAGAAACAGAAAGAGAGAGTGAGAAACAGAAAGAGAGAGTGAGAAACAGAAAGAGAGAGTGAGAAACAGAAAGAGAGAGTGAGAAACAGAAAGAGAGAGTGAGAAACAGAAAGAGAGAGTGAGAAACAGAAAGAGAGAGTGAGAAACAGAAAGAGAGAGTGAGAAACAGAAAGAGAGAGTGAGAAACAGAAAGAGAGAGTGAGAAACAGAAAGAGAGAGTGAGAAATAGAAAGAGAGAGTGAGAAACAGAAAGAGAGAGTAAGAAACAGAAAGAGAGAGTAAGAAACAGAAAGAAAACAGAGAGAGAGAGATTAAATAAGACACAAAGGGGGAGAGAGAAAAGGAAAGAGAAAGAAAGAAACATAAAAACAAAACATGAGAAGAAAAAAAGAAATAAAAAGTAAGAAACAGAGAATTAGTCAAAAGTGACAAACTGAAACATTGTATGAGAGAGAGAGAAAGAGAGAGAAAGAGAAAAAAAAGGAAAAAGATAGGAGAGCGAGGAGACAGAGATTTGGTAAAGAGAGATTTGGTAAAGAGAGATTTGGTAAAGAGAGATTTGGTAAAGAGAGATTTGGTAAAGAGAGATTTGGTAAAGAGAGATTTGGTAAAGAGAGATTTGGTAAAGAGAGATTTGATAAAGAGAACTGAAAGAGGTATGAGAAATAGAGAGAGAGAGAGTAAACTTTAAAAAGACAGAGAGACAAGCACACAAACAAAAAAAACCTATTAGAAACAAGAGAAACTGATAAACTCGATAACATAGAAGAAAGTCAGCACTATCTTAATAGAATGTAGATTGATGATTAGCATTGATAAGTACGTGCGTCTATAGAGACAAATTAAGAATAGATTCCGCACTCACATCAACGTATGTTTTCAGTTCACTATCAAAACTGTAGACTTAATACTTAAAAGGTATTTAATTAACCCAGCCCCAACTTGGAAGTTTTCTGCCTAGAGTTCAGAAGATAGACATAATAAACTTGCACTACATGAGATCATGTCAGAATGTGTGTTTTTTTTACTTTCTCTACAAAGTCGCTACGACAAAAGGAATCATTTTATAAACAATAAAGTCTTGAAATGCAGGACTGAGTGTTACGTCGTCCAGATCAGAACAACAAAATAGAAGTAGAAATAACTTAAGCATCTTATTTTAAATACATAGACTGGCCAAGGAGAAGAGTTTGATTCGACTGTCTTTCAAAATTTTCTAATTCAATAGTCGAATCAACAAATTTGGTGCTTAAACAATCAAAATATACAAATATTTTTTAAAGGAATCTTATTTAAGGAAAAGAACAGCACAATTACTACCATATATATATATATATATATTGATAATGGAATATATATCTTCCCTTTTGTATATAAAACAAACAAAATTAAATAATTAGCACTAATTAATTGGTTAACTTTTTTTTATTGATTCGTGTTTTGTTAGGGACAATAAATAATTGTCTCAAATTTGATCCCAGAATGGGTGTGGGAGAAATAACGTGTTCAAAAGTTGTACCTGACAGACAGCTGTAAAAAGTTAAATTTCTCCTTCTGAAGTGAAGAAAATGCGCAATTAATGCTTATAATATTTTGCAGCTCCCCCCCCCCCCCCGCTTCTCTCTCTCTCTCTCTCTCTCTTTCTCTCTCTCTTTTGTAAGTCTTAATAATGTATCATCATTTCTAAATATTGCAATAATTTTTATATTAAACAACACCCACCTCACATACTTTTTTTTTTCTCTTTCTAGTTTCTTACGTAAATGCTCCCCCCCCCCCAACCCTAACACAATACTCTCCCCCTCCCTCTTATTATTGCCTTCATATATATATATTAGAAGTCGTGCAGCGCCCCTGATCTGCGACAAGGTTTTCTGTTGAATGTGTGCGCGTGGGTGCGCAAGAGCATCCCCCCCCCCCTAATCCATTGATGAGCTGTGGAGAGTCGAGGAAGGTCGATAACTTTACAGAAACGAGTTCTCGCGACCATTCGCATGGCTCTTGCACGCGCCGTTAGGTTGTAAAAATGTCAAGGATTGGGCCGTTTTTATTTCTGAGGGTTTGGCTTAAGACCCACGTGAATATTGGTTTCACGTGGCTTAATTAGTCACTTGGCGAGTGAGTGCAAGTCTGAGTGAGGAGTGAGCAGGGGGAAAAAAAAGAAAGTGGATAGTTAGAATTAAAAGTCTGTAAAAAAGAGACATAAAAGAGAAGGAGGGGGAGAGAGACAGACAGACAGAGAGAGAGAGGAGAGAAAAAAAGAGCAAGAAAGACAGCAAGAGTAAAACGATGAGAGAGAGAGAGAGAGCAAAAGACTCACAAAAAGAGATAAAAATAGAAAAGGAGAGAACGATAAAAAAATTAGATGGACAAAAGAGAGAGAGAATGAACTAAAGAGAGAGAGAGAGAGAATGAACTAAAGAGAGAGAGAGAGAATGGACTTAAAATAATGAACTAAAGAGAGAGATAGAATGGACAAAAGAAAGAGGGGGAAGAGATAGAAGAGATAGACAAATCTCGTTACAACCTTTTCTTTCTCTCTCTATATTTATTCTTGTGTCTATCAGTAAATTATTATTTAACCACTAATTTGTACACTTCAAATTTCCATCATTATTTGCTGTTTTTCACAGCGATGGTTGAATCTTAGTTCAAATCTCCTGCCTTCGGACCTCCAAACATCATTAAGTGACTTTTTTAAAACTTCTAAATCACAACATGTGAACTGACGGAGCACTCAAAGAGGTAAGACAAATATTTCCCTGAATGTACAGAAAATCATCACAACTGTTGTTGTTAGGCCAGTCATCACAACTGTTGTTGTTAGGCCAGTCATCACAACTGTTGTTGCTAGGCCAGTCGTCACAACTGTTGTTGTTAGGCCAGTCATCACAACTGTTGTTGTTAGGCCAGTCATCACAACTGTTGTTGTTAGGCCAGTCATCACAACTGTTGTTGTTAGGCCTGGGATGTTATCTTTTTGTTTTCGTATTGTCTCTACCATCGAAAGGTGACACAGTGACACTGAGACCAAACCTAGCTATTTACTAGAGAAGAGAGGGGGAGAGCTTCACTTCAGTAGTCTTCCACTCTTTGCAGTACCACTGTTTCATTACTTGATTCACAAGAACTCTTTCTTAACGATTTTCTTTTAGAGAGCTCCATAAACACACTGAATATAGAGAACTCTATGATTGGATCTTTCTCTTGGAATGATTGTGTTCGATAATTTTGTTTAAAGTCTGGTGTGACCAAACAGAGGAAATTCCAGCTCCCGTTGCCTCAGCGTGGCACCTCCGTGGAAACGTCCATCCTGGGAAGGGGATAGGCTAAGTACGGGAGTGAACACGGCTCCCAGCGAGTTACCACAGCTATGCTCTAGCGAGTGTACATTGCACGTAGTGGGGATGTAAAAGAAGCTTGCTAACCAGTCCAAACCCCCACCACTTCGTTCTTCAACGGGGGCCATACGGGTGGTGATGGTCCCCCCACGGGTGCGGTGGCACAGTATAGGCATATAGAGGTCCCCAACTTGGATCGGCCTCCGGCCTCGCACTGGTTGGGGGAACTTATGTCGTTGGCTCTAGGGACCGTGTCCTACGACATACCGTGTGTGATCACATGATCAACTAGGATAATGGGGCTGATGAAGAGCCAATGGCCACGGGATAAAAGCCTTTCACTAGACACGTTGTTTACAAAAGGGATTCGGACAATCTCGAGCCATAAGGACATATGATTCAGGTGTGACCAAACGCCCAGGTTTGGTGCCCAGTCTCATCGTGGCGCCCGGTTGAAACGGTCGTAGGACGGGACGACTAGGCCAAATGGTCAAGCGAAACAAGGCTCCGGCGGGAGTACGTAAGAGGGTGCGAGAGTATCCTCATTGCACTGTGCGGGATGTAAAAAAGCTTCCGCAGCGATCTGTCAACGTCCAGGCGCCGTCCCTCAAGTTATGATTTAACTGAATATAAGGTTATGGTTTAAAATCTTAAGATTATTATGCAAGTCAATAGAAAGTTATAATTTAAATGATACTATAGTTATAGTTAAACTCATATAAAGCTGTGGATTAAACGATCACAAAGTTTTGGTAATATGAGCAGATATAATCTAACTGAACAGATATTATGGTTGAAAGTATACGACGGTCAGCATCTGCTATAGCATAGAATTCCATAGATGAGGAATCCTATACTAATCATTTGCTAGATCTTGTTTCTTATATTTTCTTTGTTGTTGTTTTTTTTTTATTTTTTTTTTTATTTTAATAAAATATATAACAGAAAGGAAGTTTTTCTTTGTAAATGTCATAAGAAATAAAGTTTCTTTCACGCTTGTTACGCTAACAAAACTAACTGATATTTAATACATAACAAATGTATGCGTAGTGGCTTCAAGCATAGTTTCTGGCTCTGGAAAAGCGCTTCGGGGGGGGGGGGGGGGAGGCGGGGGGCGGGGGCGAGGAGACTGAATTTATAAATTGAACAATCAAAACGTGTCATTACTGCACAAATTAAACTTCAATTAGTCTAAAAGGCTGGGACTCAATGGCATTCAAAGGTAAAATAATGAGTGCAATCCAACCGAAGAACAGAAAACATTGCGATCCCAACGTTCAAAGTCAACGCTATCACCGAACTATAAAATAAGACTTCTTTGTTTTATATTCCTTTCTCACGCGAAACAGGACTAGGGGAGGGGGGGGGCGGTGGAGCTAACATCAGTAACGTTTCGCATTAACCAGACCACCTGTAAAACTCCCCTTCAATCCAGGGACGTAATCTATTTTCAGGTGTAGTAGTTTATAAAAGTAAGTAGCAACATGGGTTATTGCCCCATGACAGCTGACGTACTACACAATTCATATAATTTGCCACTTGTTGATTTATGAGTGTAAAACAGGACTTTGCTTAGCGGGCTTGATGATGTGTAGCCTCATTGAGAGACTGAACAAAAAATGTCAAATCGATAAGATAGCACCGGTATGTCATTACAACAGTTACAACTATAAAATTATTTTGTTTAGTGAACTCCTAGCAAGAGATCACATTCTGAATCACTGTCATAAAATATAATTGTAACTTGCATATATAAATTACTTAAAATTATATTTCTCTTGCTAAATCCTGCGGGGGTGGGGGATTATTTATCAAGGTTTCCACTTTCCATGCTGCCTTAGCAAGCACAGCTAGAGACCAATTCTAATCAAAAGAAATTCCTGATCAGCATTGGGAGTCGAACTTAACCTGAATGTAAAGTTATGGTTTATGTAGCCAAGCGATCTATCTATTCAGCCTCAAGTCTTCGATGATTCTCGCTAGGGGGACATCTTATAAAAACA
The DNA here is from genome assembly GCA_030265305.1 of Biomphalaria pfeifferi. Classification (NCBI taxonomy): domain Eukaryota; kingdom Metazoa; phylum Mollusca; class Gastropoda; family Planorbidae; genus Biomphalaria; species Biomphalaria pfeifferi. The sequence continues at coordinate 70,555 of JASAOG010000411.1, forward strand.
TTTCCCACGCATCATTATGTTACTTTAACCAATCAAGTTATACAAGCGATGACTGTGTATGTGTGTGCTTATGTGATGGTTACCCTTTGTAGTGTTGCTGGCCCTTTCCAGGCTTCGACAGTCGATACGTAATCTTATTTGTGCCGGTCCTAGAAAGTGATATTAAAAGATTTTATCTGAAGGGGGGGGGGGGGGGTCAAGTAATTGCAATTTAAGTTATATAGTATCTCTTTTTTTTGCGTTTCATATATATATTATATATAATGTATTTTCTTTATATTTTCAATGAAATAAATTTAAAAACATAATGGTTTATGATTTCTTCCATAGACAATATATATATATATATTATATATATATATATATATATATATATATATATATATATATATATATTTCGTAGAAATAGTATAAAGCACAGACTTATATATATATTATATCTAGAATGGACATGGAAATATCGTGAAATTTTTTTTAAAAGCTGAAACAAGGCGTTGTTTTGTAAAGTAGTGAATAGAAGTAAAGTTTGTTTTTTTAACCCTAACCTATGTAACAAATATTGAATGTCTAGATCTAGATCTGGTAATTGAACATCGCAAATTAGAGCACTCTCGTCTCATAATTATTATTTTGCAATTTTTAGATACATAATCTAAATTAGGTAATCAATCTATTTAAATATACATAAGATGATTCAAATCAACAGACGTGAATTATTTCAATCTAGCATTTTCGAAAGATTAACTAATAGGAAACGGCTTTATTTCATAGATTTGCGTGAATATAAGTTATGTGATTAATAGCCCATTGTAATTAAAATCCGAGAAAATGGCATAGCATTATTTCTAAACTTTGAAAACCCAAAGTTCATTACTCTTCTAAGACAGAAAAGATCGATTTTCCTAGACTCAGGGCGACTTCCCTTACAGCTTGAAAAAGCGTAACGTACATGACAATCTATATATATATATATAGGTCTGTGAATTCATTAATAGCGGATAAGAAATGTTTTCCGTTTTCCAGTCTAGATATAATATATTTATATATAGGTCTGTGGTTTAAAGCATCGAATTTGCAGCTTTAAGTTCGAAAAGCATTCTACAATTATTGTACAGGACAAGAAACAGTCTCACAAACAGTAATGGCTCAAAAGCCAATGTAAAGATTGACGTAACATCAGGGATATATTTTGTAATGTTTTGATATAATGTGACATAAAGGTAGTTATAGTACAGAGTCATATTTATATTTGAAAGTACAGCAAGTTGTTTTTTCCTTACGATATTTCCTTACTTCACCTCATCCTAAGTGCACAATTTTTTTTCGCTGGCTGATCACTGAAAAATCTTAATGTCAAGGGATTGGGGGGGGGGGGGGGGGACCGAGAATTTTTAGAGGGAATGGGAGAGAAACAGGAGCAACAATATAGTCATAAATTATGTCCCCTATCATCGCAACTGTCAAACGCCGTTTGTGTTTTTTTCGCCAAGGCCCAAACCTATTCTTTTGGTCAACTTAACCTATTTCCCGTGGGGAAGAAAGGGGTGCCTCTTTGAGGGGTCTGGGTGAACAGTGCGCCAGAGAGTTTAGCTACGTGTTTCAGTTGTCATCGTGCGCCGGTGTAATCAAATATTATCATTACAGGTAGGGGTTATTTTCTAGTCATTAATAAAGCAGACAATAGCCCGGCAACAGGAGGTGGCGCACAGACCGTTGTCTTTCCTTTACCACCATCTTTCATACAACTGCGCCTCGCTTCACGCCACCACTGTTGTCCAACGCCCTAAACGTATTCTCTCTCTTTCTCTCTCTCTCTCTCTTTCTCTCTCTCTCTCTCTCTCTCTCCCTCTTCCCTCTCTTCTCTAACCATTTAATAATAAACGAGAACTAAATATGGCAGTTTTGACGTCTGGCGTGCCATTGTGATTGTAAATTGTTCACATTGTATATTCACTGTTTGTCTCACGTCTGCAGGGGAAGTCCAACGACATTCCATAAATAGTGGGTCTCAATACATGTCTCTCGGCGTGCCCCCGTGTAAGTGGGCTAGACATTGGAAGCCAAGAAATGAGGGGGGTTGATGTGAGCTCCTTAAAATTTAACCTTTTTAAATACATTTAGTATTGGCTAGAAAATCTAGGCAGGGGAAAGTGTGTTGGTCCTAAAAGAATGAATCCTACTAGTTGCACCCTCTACGGATGTAGGCTATTACATTTTTTCGGAAAATGTGTTAGATTAAATTAGTAGGCCCGAGTAGAGTTTGTAAAAGGTTTTTTTTTAATTCGTCACTCATAAAGCCCCTTTTCTAACCTTAAACAATTTAATGCGTGCCATAGTGGCATACGTGCGGCCCTTATCTTATAAAATACAGATGTGAAAAAAGAAGAGGATTACTGTGGTCCTACCGACCCTTTGGGCATCGGCCAATAGGGCGTTTGCCCGAATGCCCATATAGCCAGTCCGCCCCTAGAGTTAGGAAATATTTATCGTAAACGTAATTAAATGTTTTCGGGTATTTCTGCATTCATGCAAGAGTTTGATACATTTTTCTTCAGGAACATTTTTTTCGCATCGTCTTCTAAGACTCAATTTTAAAGGACTATCGTTGGAATCTTTACATTCGCTTAACCAGGATTCTTTCTCCGGGGGTTTAGAGACATGGGGTGTGGAATAAATTTGTTAAATAACTTTTGTACCTCTAACATTTATGAGTTATGAAGGTATCGGGGTTCATTCTCTAAGTTGTGTAAAGGAGGCAGTGTCTTATTTTTTTTTTGTATGTTACTTGTTGCAGTGTTCTAGTCTACAGTCTTGAAGCAATAAAATGCAGAAACATAGCAAAAGAAAGGAAAGGGACATGAAGAAATGGGGTGGATAGAAGTGAACCTAAAGGAAACGTAAGAAAAGATAAGGTCAAGGACACTAAATGGAAAGATCGCTGTGGCCAACTAAACATCCCAAGAGTAGCAGTTGATCTTCATCTCTCTTCATTGACTCTAGTTAGTTGCCCAATTGTTTTTCAATATCGTCTTTAGTTGCGCCCCTATCATGGAGCAAGCTAACAATACATTGTCTGTGTTATTATCCTTTGTGCTACAATCAGAAGAGTTCGGATCCTTAAAGTGCTAGCAAGTGTCCACATATACCTTTAAAAAAGTAATAGCTTATCAACAATCTATGTATTCTAATGTTAGCTATTTATAGCTACTCGTCAAAGAGATAAAATAGCTGCCAATAATTATATTTAACTGATTTGTGAAATGCGGGAGCGTCCAAGCCATACCCTTTTTAAAAAAAAAAAATCTCATGTTGGTGGGGGTGTGGGGTGTGGATTGGACATAACCTCCCTTGATAAGCCAGTGTCTATAGGCTAGTGTCAAAATACGTGATCGTGCCTGCATTGATGCTGGATGGAACTCTTTTCTGGTCTGACTTCATGTCATGCGATAGAGTGACAGGGATGGGGGGAGGGAGAGGAGGGCAAGAGAATAAGGAAGGAGGGTGGCAGGGATTTAAACTGAACCCCCTCTCCCCCACGTTGGTGTCGTGTTACCCTATCAGTCGCCCCGATCAGTCCACAAGTATTGTGTGCCGATGATTTAGTATCCAAACAAGATGTCTCATGGAAAGGAAAATATTTCGTTGGCAAAATGACTTCGTGCCCCCCCCCCCCCCCCCTTCAAAAAACAATGTATTGATTCTGAGATCTTCCCCATAATCCGGACTGACGTGAACATTTAGTGGAAAGGGAAGCGGGCGGTTCTAACTATGGGAAGATGGTGACCAGAGTACATGTTATCGCAAGTCACTGAAGATATTTAGGTTAGACGCAATAGTAACAGTAAAACAAGAAAAGCATTAAATACTTTAAAAAAAAAAAAAAAAAAGAGAAAAAATTATATTAAGCTTATTTGAATCAATTAGTTTCGATCAGTCGTGTAATTAAGTTTATAATAAATCTAGACTAGCAATAAAAAAAAAGCATTTATAAAAATAAATTATAAAAAAAAAGGAACGGGCTGATGGAATAAACTCATGGCTTAAGCCTTCTCAGGCTTCCCAAGCTAGCGAACGAGTCTGTTTCGTGTTTGTGTTCACTAAGCCAGAGACGGCATCCTAATATAAAGGGGAATAATTCAGCTTATACCACCGCTTCAGTCAACTACTATTTCTTCCTCTTTATTGAGATAACAAACAAAGTAATTTATTAAACAATCGGTTATATTTTTTATTGACTCTTGTGTTGTCATGTAAAATAAATAATTGTGCAAAATTTCAGCTTGATCCGACATTGGGTGTCGGAGAAATAATGTGTACAAACTTTTGGCCAGACAGACACACAGACGGACAGAGTGAGTTAATATAAGCTTTGTAAAAAATTTCCCTTTCAGACCTTGCGATCTATGGGGCAGATGATGTTAAGGTCATCTGTTTCTACGACCAACGTTATAGAAGGCCTGAACACTGACCTGCAACGTCCCAGCCTATGGGCAGATTAGACCAATAGCTCGTTGCCATGTCGTACACACGTGCTACTATGACTTTATCGTGTAGTTTTTGTTTAGTAAATCTTTGCAGTCAAAAACACCGGTACCCTACACATAAGTCATAGAGGGAAAAAAACACAAAAGAGGGAGAATGCCACCCTAGCCGATTCCAAGACATCGTTGATATCCTTGTTACTCGCATCCTCGGGCGACGGCCAAAATATTCAATATGGTGGTCATATCCGGTATCGTTGCCCCGGGCGACGTAGAGACACAAGGGGGATATCACCCGGGAAGCGTCAGCAAAAGGTGAGCACTGCGATGAAGGAGGGTGAGCTTTCATAAGGGGGGAAGGTGTTCCACTGTAAACATGGCGGTGCGAGAATGGGGGGGGGGGGGGAGACGCTGTAAGTGGGAGGAGGTTGAGGTAAACAGGTTGTATGGTGAGTACTTTACAACAGCGAGTGGTTGCAGCTTGAGGCATAATACGAAATCTATATATACAACTTAGAAATATATTCTGGAGGAACACTAGAAGTAGAGAGAGGGGGTGGTGGGGATATATGAAGAAGAGTAAAAAAAATGTTACGTATTCGTTAGTCACTAGATGCGCCAAAGTGTTAATGATGCCTTATTCATTGCACAATGTGTAGGACCTACTATAGGTATCATTGTTAAACATGAAGTATACGTAGATGTTAGTAGTGGTAGACTAATTGGTCGATAAGG